>JASDQU010101736.1:250523-300867 GCA_032191745.1 Picea mariana | reverse complement strand
GCTCGTGCCTGCTGTTGCCGCCATCCCCGAGCATTAAAACTGCATTCACGCTGATGGGAGGGGCATTAACTTACCATCCCTCGACCACCCTTATGAATTGCACAATGCACTCTCCCCCTTACCTTATCGCTCGGCAGCTTCACTCTGGTTTTGGTTCGGCAGTTTATATGGTTTCCTTGCTGCTCTTCGCCCTTCACCCTGGCTCTGTAGGCTATCTACAATAGCCAACCCACACCATGCCGCGACAGAGAATGCGCCCACGGCGAGGCTCACCCTGGCACCCCCAACGGCCCCGCACTTCCACCTTGCCCTCCGGTTCATCCACCCAGGCTCTCGAGGGTCTAGCTATCATCGATGTTTTTAATACCTGGTGGTCCTCTACTGCCCAGAACCCCCCTCCCCCCTTAGCGCCTATTCATGGTCGACGCAGCACAACAAAATCGCCATGCCCAGACCTCTCGCGTGAAAAATATGCCATTTTACATGACCTTGTCTTTGAGCTTCGCGACGGGGTGAACGACCTCCATTTTTAGGTTCAGCAACTGGAGGGGAGGCTGACCATCCTGCTTCAGCTCCTCGCCAACCCCCCCGAACCCTCCCCGGAAGACACCAGCGATGCTTCTCTCAGTGACCACGCGGGCAGCCATCTGCACGAGGATACTGAGGGGAGCCTGCAGACTGAGGAGAATACATATACACCTATGCCTAGGACAGAATCCTTGAGCATGGAGACCCCGGCCGACAATGAACGTGATGAAGCCGATCAAGTCACGGCAGCCGCGGTGGACGAAAACCTGCAGCCTACCTCGGAGGAAGGTGCAAAGTTGGAAGCTGATGAGACCAAGACCGATGGCACCACGGACATGCAATGGACGCTCACCGGCGGGACACCTGTCATTGAAGAACCTTGGCCAGACCTCCTGCCAGAGTATGTGCCAGAATACACACAGCTGGTTCCTTACTTTATCTCTCAGGATAGTTAATTTGTCTAGTTTTTATCTAGAATGTCAGCAATTTTGTAACTAGATTAATATGGTTGGCTGAACTGGTTTCTCCCTATGGAGAAGTTCAGCAATTACAACCACTTGACTTGGCTATGTACTCTAGATCTTGAACTTCAGAAGGATTTTTATATATAATACAAAAAACTTACTTACAAAAAAAAAAAAAAAGTTGTAGGTTACAACACTTGGCTTTTTTATGGAATTTATCAAAGAAAAATTTAACATGTAAATTGTCTTGATTTTCTTCTTACTTCTAGGAATAAAAATAATTTGAATTTGCATGAAAATGACAGAAGTACCTAAGCCTAGGGGAGAAGAACTTCATCAAGAGAATCTAGAACAAGAGAATTTAGGTGATGGACATCTATGGGTGGATATGAATAATGATAGGCATTCGGAAATTATAAAGACAATAATGGATCTAAGAGAAGAACTAAAAACTATGAGAGCATATAATGAAATAATTCTAAAGACTCAAGAGGAACTAAATGAAATTATGTTAGAAAAAAGTGCAATCAAAATACTAATAAAAATAAGGGGCGTAATTATAGAAACTCTAAGGTATCCCAACCAAAGAAGAAAGAAAGAAAATTGGAGTATCCTGAATCTGAGACAAAGTCAGTATATATGGATACATAAGATATTGAAACATCTACTGAAAGTAGTTCTAGTCCTAAACAAAAAACAAAAAGAAACCCAAACAACATGATGAAGTCATGGGAGAATTTAAGAAGATTAAACCACCAACCTTCAATGGAGAAGTGGAGACTGGTGAGGAAGCAGAGGCATGTTTCTCTGGTATGCATAAATACTTTCAAATTTAAAATTACTCAAGTGAACATAAAGCCTGGATGGCTATCTATAATCTGATGGAAAAAAGCATATATATGGTGGAAGGATATAAAAAGAGTAAAAAGTATTAAGGAAAGGAAAATCACTTGGAAAACCTTTAAGAGATATTTTAAGAAACAGTACGTGTATGACTAGTATTATAAGGATAAAGCCAAGGATTTCTATGAACTAAAACTAGGAAATATTATGATGAAAGATTTATGTAGTAAGTTTCTTAATTTTTTTTGTTATGTGCCTTACATTGTGGATTAAAAACCAAAAATTCAGCGATTTTTTATTTTCCTACCTAGTTCTTATAAAGATCAAATAGAATTTGATAACCCAAAAAATTTGGAAGAAATCATGAGGAAAGATAAACTCTGTTTTGAGTAGTATAAAAATAGAAATGAGAATTCTAAGAATTGGAATGGGAAAAAGGTTGAGAGGTTTGACCCTAAGAAGAAAGAGAAAGATTACTCTAATATAAATGTTGATAAAATATTTCAAGGAGGTAATAAGTTAAGAACTAGTAAACCTTTCAATCAACTTGAAAATAAGGGTACCAAACCACCAACCTTCTTCAATAAATAAACTTCCAAAAAAGAAACAGTAAAATGTTGGGAATGTAGTGGTAGACATTACTATAAATATTTTCCACTCAGGAATAAGGGAAACAAAAATATGCAAATAGTACATGAAACAACTATAATTGGTGAGCTGGAAAGGTCTACACCAAAAATCAGCGCAACCTTGGAAAATCGATAGGTAGATCAACAGAGTTCAATGGTAGAAATTGAAGGTATGATACATAATAAACCAATTATTATTTTAATTGATCTAGGTGCTAGTTTAAGTTATATTTCTCCAAGAGTTGTAGAAATATGTAAGTTATATAAGGAAAATTTTGAAAAGTCCTGGTTCGTATAGTTAGCTATTGGAACTGAAAGGAGAATTACAGATGTTGTTAAAAACTATGATCTTGGTATGAATGAATTAAGAACACAGATAGACTTAAACATATTACCATTAGGCTCTTATGATGTGCTAATTGGTATGGATTGGCTGGAAATGTTTAAAATGGTCTTAGATTGTTAAAATAAAACATTTACCTGTGTAGATGAGAGAGGTAACATTATAAACATTAAACAAGTATCAAGACCTGTTAGAATTAGAGAAATAACATCCTTACAAGTTAAAAGATGCATTTGAAAAGGGTGTAAACTACTTGTTGTACACATAAATTAAATGAAAAAGAGGAAAGTAATAAAGAGTTAGATAACTTTCCAGTATTGTAGGAATTGTAGGAATTTTAGAATGTATTCCAGGATATTCTTGGACTACCTCCTAGGAAAGAAATAGATTTCTCCATAGACCTGATACCTGGAGCAGTACCTACTTCAAAGGATCCTTATAAGATGAATATCCTAGAGTTAAATGAACTAAAAAGTCAATTGCAAGAATTGATAGATAAAGAATATATCTGACCAAGTGTGTCTCCATGGGGGGCACTAGTAATTTTTGTCAGAATGAAATATGGGACATTACTTTTATGTACCAATTATAGAAAACTTAATAAAATGACTATTAAAAATAGATATCCATTACCTCGTATCGATGATTTGTTTGATCAAGTGCATGGAGATACAAACTTTTCTAAGATTGGTTTATGTTTTGGTTATCATCAAGTTAGGATGAATGATGAGGATATTTATAAAATAACATCTAGAACAAGGTATGTACATTACGAATTTGTCGTAATACCTTTCGGGATGACTAATTCCCCAGCCTCATTCATGTGATTGATGAACAATATTTTGAGTAAATGTCTAGATAAATTTGTGATTGTCTTTATAGATGATATACTCATTTATTCAAAGGATGAAAAAGAGCATGAAGAACATTTAAGAATAGTATTACAGATACTAAGAGAACAAAAATTATATGCAAAACTAAGTAAGTGTGAGTTTTATAAAGACCAAATTGAATATCTAGGACATGTAATTTCCAAAGAATGTATAGTAGTTGACGTGGATAAAATAAAGGCTATAATGAATTGGCTTGAACCTAAGGATGTTTCAGAAATAAGATCCTTTACGGGTATAATCGGATCTTACTGAAAGTTTATAGAAGGGTTTTCCAAGATTGCATATCTTATAACATCGTTGTAAAAGAAAGGATCTAATTTCATCAGTCAAAGAAATGTCGAGAGAGTTTTAACAAATTAAAACAACTCTTAACTACAACTCCTATATTAAAATGAGCAAACCTAGATAAATACTTTGTAGTGTGTGCGGATGCATGTCGCGAAGGGCTTGAAGGAGTGTTAATCCAAGAAAACCATGTAATAGATTACGAATCTTGGAAACTAAAGAAGCACGAAGAAAATTATGTAACACATGACTGGAAATTAGCTATAATAATACATGCATTAAATTTGTGGTGGCATTATTTGATAGGACGAAAATTCTTATTGTTGACAGATAACATCACATTAAAATATATGTTCGATAAACATAATTTAAATGCTTGTCGGGCAAGGTGGTTAGAATTCTTAAGAGAGTATGATTTTGAGATAAAACACATTAAGGGAAAGGAAAATAAAGTGGCATATGCATTAAGTAGACATGCAAACCTGATCTATATAGTTACTAGAAGTAACTATGAAACAAATTTAGAAGGGTAAAGTTAGCAGCTAAAAAAGACTCAGAATATCAAAATATTAAGTTAAAAATTGTTGATAATTCAGTAGGAACAAAAGAATAAGATTTTAGATTCTCAAAAAGTGGATTGTTAATGTATAAAAACATATTATATGTACCTGAATCTAATGAAATTAAGTTATCAATTTTAGATGAGTTGCATAAGAAACCATATTATGGACACCCAGGTTACTAGAAATTAATTACTATGCTAAGAAAGGAATTCTATTGACCAAATATGAAAGGATAAATAGCAGAATATCTAGCTAGACACTTAGAGTGCGAACAAGTTAAGGTTGAACACCAACATCCAGACATACTACTACAACCTTTACCCATTTTGGAATGGAAATGGGAAGTGATAAGTATGGATTTTATTACCGGATTTCCTAGAAGTAGTAAACAAAATTACTCAATTATGGTTGTGGGTGATAAACTAAGTAAGGCAACACACTTCATACCTATGAAATCAACCTACAAAGCTATTAATATAGCATAAATATTTATGAATGAAATATTTAGGTTACATGGAATCCCTAAAGTTATAATATTTGATAGAGATGTTAAGCTTAAAATAATTTTTTTGAAGGATTTATTGAAAGAGTTAGATAACCAATTGAACTTCAATATTGCTTATCATCCGCAAATGGATGAGAAAACTGAAAGAACTAATCAGATTCTTGAATACATTATTAGAATGTATGTTATGGATAGACCTGGTAAATGGGAAGAATATTTGTACTTGGTTGAGTTTTCTTATAATAATTATTATCAAGCTTCAACAAATCTTAGTCCTTTTGAAATTTTTTATGGTAGAAAATGTAATACACTTGTTTCATGGAGCAATCCTATTAACAGACTTATGATAGGGACAGATATGTTAAAATACATGGAAATAATAGTGAAATAGGTACAACAGAACATGAAAGTAGCTCAGGACATGAAAGAAAGTTATGTTGATGCAAAAATGACTCCAAGAGAGTTCAATATTGGAGATCATGTGTATATTAGAGTTTAAACTAAAAAGAGTTCTTTGCAACTGGGAAGGTATACTAAGTTAGCACCTAGATATTGTGGTCCATTCGAGATACTTTCTTGAAAAGGACCTGTTATCACATGAAGTTGTTCAGGGTCGCAGGAGACAACCATGAGCGTAGGCAAACAGGCAGGTGCAATTTTTGGCAAGGAAGATCCCCCCCATGCAATTTAGTTTAGCACCACCTCTAAATGTGGTTGGAAGGATTCCTTAGTTGGAAGGCGAGTAAATCTTTGGCGGGGGTGCTAAAATATAAGGCGTACCTAGATCATAGATCATGATCAGATCAATGACCACCAATCATTTTGGTGCCACAAGCTGCACGAGTGTTAAAATCCAAAGGCGGGCCGAAATCCAAACCACGGTATTGCGTAGAGGCCACATGGTGAAAGCTGGTTCATTTCAGGCCCGAAAGAGGTGTGGGTCCAAACCGCTTTCGACGACCCCTAAATCACTTGCACGTATAACGTTGTATCCAACAACAACACGTGGTCGCCTGATAGTCGTCCAACCACGATATGATCATGAGGAGGATTCAGTTAATGAACACGGACTGGTAGCTAAAACCTCATGCTCAGTCCATAAATAGAAAGCATGGAAGTTATTGCCGAGGAGATAGAACTATCAGCCTAAGGTACCATAATGGAAGATTTCTTCTTGCAGGCCCATATTGATTTGAGCTTGTGTCTAACAGGAGGAAACACGCACAGTCTAAAAAAATGATGCACAGATGAAAAATCCTTGGATGGGATGGCCAGATGACTCTCCTAACAGTTTTTCACTGATCTGAGTATAAATATATCAGTTTGAGATTTTGTTATGGTCGTTGAATGGTTGAGCAGAGATCCCTATTTTGTAATATTTTGATACCAGAGTTGTTCTTTGGTTACGTATGAGACCTGAGACTTTCTCAGTAATAGAAGTCATCTTCTTTCATCATCTTGTTTACTGTTGTATTGAAGCACTCATGCATGGATGATCCAGACGAGTTGTTGTAGTTGTATTGTAATGGAGGTTTGATTATAATGTTGTTGTGACCTATTTCAGTATTCTCTTTTGTTGTATTGTTTCCTCTTATGATGAAATTCTCCTGCATGGATGATCTAGACGAGTTATTATAGTTGTATTGTAATGGGGGTTTGATTATAATATTGTTGCGATATATTTTAGTATCTTAAACTTGAGTTCAAGAGTGCTCTTATGCCTGAGTTTTTCTTCACTAAGCTGCTTGAAGGCCAGATGCAAATGACAAACTTTTCCACCTTTCTCACTAAGTCTTCCCCCTTCTCACTTTTAACCTTAAACCACTAACTGAGGTTAATGAGGACCTCATTTCTCTATGCATTGCTTGTCTAGTTTCTGTGTTAAAACATTCTTGTACTCAACTTTGTCCATTTAACCTTCACTCACAAACCTACCTCCACAAACATTTTGATGGGTACTAGGCTTATCCTCTTGCAATCTGAGGGTGACTCTCAGTGCTAACGTGACCAATAGATTATCAAATTGTACTTCCAGTTACGGTAAAAGTACATGATGTGTTTCACATTTCATTACTGAAAAGGGATATACATGACTCTACTCACATTGTTGATTGGAAAAAGATTCAGGTGAAACCTGTGGGAGAATTTCCAGTAGATCCAGATCGTATTATCGAAAAGAGTGAACTTACACTTTGGAATCGAGTCGTAGGATAGGTAAAGGTGAAAATGAAGCACTTTAGTCCAGAAGAGGCTACTTGGGAAATGGAAAGTAATATGCATGAAGCATATCCATTTCTGTTCTAGAATGGTACTGATGGAAACTAGTTATCACTGAGGATGGTGATAAGTTCAAAGGGGGAGTGTATGTGATACCCCACGACTTGAAATTTTGACAATTATTATTATTATTTATTTTAGAATTTTAATTATTTTTTTGAAAGACAATTTGGGTGATTGGCTAAATCTAGATTGTAAAAACCTTATTATTTTTATGAAAATAAATACATGTGGAAAGGGGCACACGTTGAAGAAATTTTTAAAGAGATATTTAACAATCTAAAGGGGTTGGCTAAGTGGCAACAGACTGAGACAAGTTGTGGAGTTAATTCAACTTCAAAAAGACACATTCCAGATTTATAGGAGAATCTGCGAACATGTGTAGAATTGAATCTGACAGGTGGTCAGTGAGCAGGAGGCTCAAGACAAGTTAATAAACACTAGTTTACAGGAAGCTGGAAAGGGTAAAGGAAGTTCTGTAAAATATTACCAATTAAAGGCACCAACCCTGAAGTCGATAGAAATACCAACTGCAAGCTAGGGAAGCTACAAATTCCTCGGGTGCTTGCCAATAATTCCATAGTGAATGAAAATTATATTGGGACAAATATACCTTCAACACTGTAACTTGAGAGGGTCTGGTAAAAATGTCAAACCTCTCGAAAAACCTCTCAGGACGAACACAAAGCTAAGGAAACAAAAGTGAAAAGTGTGAAATGAGATAAGTTGGGGAGAGGTTGGGACGACTAAAGGATCTGACAGGAAAAACCTAATGCCTATAGGCATAATAACACTACACGTATACAATTCTTAGGACAACTGCTGATTAAAACTCCTCGAAATGGTAACACCACAGGTGGAACATGTAGGATCCCTGCAAGGTAAATTCTTCGTAGGACACGCTGTTTCATGAGGAGAAGTTTGCAATGATTTTAATTAAAGATTGATACTATAACATGATTTAAACCCTCATAAAACCCCCTAATAAATTCCTTAAGTATGAGCCATCTTTTCATATGACAAGTGTTAAACGTTTGGATGATATACTTTGAAACTTGTTTTAAATATATTGATTGATATACAATGAAACCCATGTAATATATGAAACTTGTGTCATATATGAGATACCTTAACACAATACAAAACCTTGTACACTATATGGTATGAAAATACTTAAGGGGCATAATAACAATACTGTAGTGTTGAGTAGTGAACATATAACTATAGGGGGGAGCTATAACAAACAATCAAACCCTCGTGCAACCATTTTACACAGTGTTGATCATAACCTCAATAGCAATGAACATATATATTATGAAACTTAGTAACAACAAACATATATAGGTTATCAAGTACCTATTCTTAGTGGAATAAGACTTAGGATAACTTTTATAAAAATGATGTATAGTGAAGAACTGTATTCTTGAATAAATAATTGTTCAACTATTATAATATAAGATTATATGACAAGATATGAAAAGTTATAAAGGACTTTCTGTGTAAGTATTTAGTCTCTATGTTTTCCTCATTATAACAAAACAATCAAAGAATAGTGAGACTATCGTATGATAAGGGAAAACAAAGAAAGACATAAGGTAGGAATAAAATAAGTTAATAGACTTATATGCAAAAATTATGATGATGCAAAATCATTAGAATATTATGGTTGAATATATATATATATATATATATATAAGTTATTTTTTAATGGAATTTAAGGTATCTGACACCTGTGGTTAGTCAAAATGTGGAGGAAAAAACTCGTTTGAAGAGGAGGGGCATGTTAAGCCATAGAAAAATCCCCATGTTATGTATAAAACCACTTATTAATCCTTATATATTGAATTATTACATTTCTCGTGTTATATTTGTATGTATGCTAGGACACTTCATTGTACCCTTTCATTATAATTGTACCATTTGTCTCATATATATATACCAAAGAGACCTAGTCTTAGAAGGATTTTATCTCATCTTATATTGTCTTTTGAATTGGATATATTGTAAAATGAGGTTTCCCCCTTGAAGTGGACTGTATTCATTGACTTTTTATCATTCTCAATGTGTTGGTTCATAACAATCATGGATGGATGTTGGCTTCCCTTGACCTCCTCTTGATTATTTTGGTAGGACTTCTCCATCTCTTGGGGGAATAGTGTACATGTTGTAGATATAATATTTTATTTTATGTATTTTTTTACCTTGTCTCCTTAGTTAGTTTGAAGACAAGTCTTTTGTGAGATATTCTAGGTCAGATCTAAGGAGATGAAAATATGGTTGTAATATGAGGGTTGTGGAGGAATCCTCTCTAAAGGAGGCCCCCACTAACACTTCTATATGCAGTTGATTGGATATTGATAATAAAATTGTGTTGAAGATATACCTATTGAGGTGATTTAGTGTCAATTCTTGAAGCCCTTCTCCTTTGGTTTCTTTTTGGTGCATAAAGATCAATTGTGAATTTTCATGTTTTCTACAAAGCTAGCAAGATTGATCCATTGAAGGGTAAAGTATACTACTTGGAAGGGATATGGTTTGGAGTAATTCCTCTCCTTCTTCCTTAGACAATATAGAAAGTATTTAATTCATTTCGTTTTTTATCCATTATGAACCACAACAAGGGTATTAACTACATTTCTCAAGATATAGTTGATTTGTTTAGTGAAGGTGCTCCTTCTAGGACCCCTTCTTTGTATCCTAGGGTCTTGATTAGATAGGAGACTATTGTGTACTTATCCCTAGTCTCCTTATTTTGTCCATTAGTCTCCTTATATACAATTTTGAAGAGGTGTTTTTTCTTGACCCCATAATCCCTTGTTGGATAAGGAACTTTTCTTCTCCCATCGACCTCCAAAATTATAAAAGACCGAAAGTCCCCCTTTTTCCCTTTTTATGTGTATAAAGAAAGATTAAAATCGATATCCTAAAACCCTAATTTCCAAATAGGCCCCTAGATTTTCTCTTTAAAGTTTATTTCTCTTTCTTTGGGATGCTTTTATTTATTTATGTAGATCTGTAAATTACATGAAAAAGGATTAAAAGGAGATTTGGATAAACCCTAAGTCTATAGTTAATGCATCTAAAGTATATCTAGCATAGAATTTATACTAATTTCATAAGATAGAAGGTTTTATGTAACACACCCAACCCCCTAAGTACCCTTTTAAGGGATGGGGTATTAAATTTTCACTTTTCATGAACCTCTTTGAATCGATTTAAAAAGGACACCATCGTCTTTTGTTTGTTGAGTGCTTTCCAATGACTATAAGTTTTTCCAAATATGAGTTTGGAATCAAAAGTTATGGCCCTTTGAAGTTTTCAGGTTTTATTGGACAAATATCTCCATACTACCACGTGGAATCCACTTCATCATGCCCATCCGATGTGGCACTAATGTGGCCTATCTACAGGGAATGGATGTTGATTGCGTGTCGATGTGGTGCTGGCATGGCACCTGCCACCTAGCCATCGAACCTTCATCACATTGGCCCTCGGCCTAATCTGAGCTCAATGCGGAGCTCCACATCCTCTCGAAGTCCTCTCTCACCAAATGACAAAACTTGTCCACTAGGTCATCAGACCGTGGGACCTCAGAATCTTGGGTCTCAGGGTTTCAAGACCTTGGCCCTTTTCACTATTCATATAGCCCAAAAGGCTCAATCCTCCATGAGTTGGTGCTTAGGATACATGATCCTATCCACAACAAGACACCTACTCTGACATGTGGCCCCACCACTATCTACCACCTAACATGGAATTGGTACAACTTTGACAAGTGGAACTCATTTCCTTCATGGACCCTTATCTCATTACGTCAAATCTACATGCCACATGGCACCACCCAAGTCATGACATGTGGGCCTTCCATGTGGGTTCGCATGGATGTACATATCATCATAGTGCCCAGGTTCACTCAATACAATGTTTATAGTTTTCCAGCTATTATTCGTTGAATGACATCATACGATGTCATATTGGGTATATCAGGCATCGGTCATCAACCCTCTTTGTAAATCCTATTTCTCAAAACCTTCCGAGGTTCGAGATCTGAAGTACAATTGGCATCCTGGGGCACATGGCATTATCTATTCATGCCACCTATTATGACAAGTGGAACTCATACCACCCGAAACATGACACTCTTTTTCCACCTAGAACTTTGTCCAAATGTTCCAAAACGATGTGACACATTGCACCACCATTGAGTGACACATGGTCCTCCCATGTCACGACACATGGGCCATTCATCGAGAGACATGTCACCACCAGACATTGGATCTTGCGACTTTCCTAACATAGTATAACTACGAAACACCTCCGGTGTCTGGGAGCTACGATATGATTAACTAAGTTAATCCTAGTGATTACGAGCAAATTAATTACATTAATCTTGGGATTACGAATCCCAAACCATTACCACAAGATCTACAGATGAAATATCACGTAAGTAGATTTTACGGTTACCATGGTTTCTTTCACAATCCCAGGATGGAATTGGATTTAATGATTTGATGGTGGAGATTGAATTGTGAAACCACAGATCGATGGTTCTCATCTCGGTGGATCTCGACCCTCGACAAGTTTTGTATGTTGGGGGAAATGTAACATGTTCCACGGGGCTGGTGCCATGACACATTAGATCGACGTGAGAGCCCACCCACGAAACGACACATGGAGGGAGGGGTTCCAACATGCTCCAAATTCCATGATGACCCATGACGCCATTTAGGTTTAGTTAGAGGGGAAATCTACGACCATATTTGATCCATGATCTGGATCGATAGTCGACATTATGTCACCCCCTGGACCATTCACAATACTATGTTGTGATCATGAGAGGGAAAACCCCTGCTACCTAAGATCTGGTTGACCCTTCTCCACCATGATCTATGGTGGAGATTGGTCCACCCTCAGATCTGATGGCTCAGATTTATCACTCTTGTCGCAACGCCTATATTCGATGAAGGCCCCACACTCCACACACCCGCAACCATATGTTGACAAGTGTCCTTTCCATGACACCATGGCTTCCAATTTGGCACAATGCATCATTCCTATATATTAAAAGGAACAAAACCCTGCATGGGAACACTGTTCACCAGGAAACCAGGCATCAAGGTTTCCAAAGGATTGGGCCTTAGAAATCTTTCGAGGTCTGATTCCTGGTACCTTGAGGTGTTGAACCCCTCCTAAGATTTTATAAATATCTACAACCAAGATCTCTCGGTTGGTATAACTAAAGGTTGACAATGTAAGGTGGTGATATAAAGGCTCAAGCCCGATAAGTCCCACACTCAACTCATTTTCAAACGAAGAGCTGACAAGTATCACCCCTATGAAACCCTCGTTACCACATTGGCATTACACGTCATGATGATGTCACTCTCTCACTCTCCTTCTGGCATAGGTAACAAGGCATAGAATGTGGGGGTTGGAGCCTTGTCCTACCGAGCTCCCATTCCTATGATATGATCTACGACTAGCATTCAACACGAGTCTCATCGCTCATGTAGTGATGTACAGACATAAATTGGAAGCGTTCGACCTTGATTACAAGGTGGAGTATTACATTCTGTTAATCCATAACAAGAACCATACTCACCATCCAAAAATTATCAAAATGCAAAGGTTTTCTAAATAAAAAAGAATCAATACCATCATTCACATGCATACATTTATAACACAGTTACAAGTATCCGTTCATGCTTTTCATTTCAACCACACAGATCATAAGAGATACTTATTTGTTTACAAGTTTACTTCCATCCAACTGACTAATTGAGGAGGATCTAGGAATTCTCACAGAGGTCCAGAAGGATCCAAAATGCTCATAGGGGTCCAAAAGGGATCAAAATTGCTCAAAATTTTAATGTCTCAAAAGCTCTTGAAAACTCTTTCAATGCGTAGATCTCATCTCAATATTTCCAACGACACAAAAATCATCTCAAATAGAGTTCATATGCAAAAGTTATGGTTCGTCAAAGTTCAGGTCAACTAGGGAAAAAATCAACCCTGAAGAGACACGTGGTAGGCTCACAGGTTGACAAGTGGTAGCTTCAAATGTTGACAAGTGGCATGTGACATGGATCTGTACATAGAGGTGGTATAATCGTCGGTTGACAAGTGGCTCCAATCATAGTTTGGCATGTAGCATTGGAAGAGTCAATGAGAGGCCACCACGTGGTGACCCCTCATTGGAAAACTTTCAATGTGTAGATCTCATCTCAATCTTTCCAACGACACAAAAATCATCTCAAACATAGTTCATATGAAAAAGTTATGGTTTGTCAAAGTTCAGGTCAACTAGGGAAAAAATCAACCCTAAAGAGACATGTGGTAGGCTCAGAGAGAGACATGTGGTAGGCTCACAGGTTGACAAGTGGTAGCTTCAAATGTTGACAAGTGGCATGTGACATGGATCCATACATAGAGGTGGTATAATCGTCGATTGACAAGTGGCTCCAATCATAGTTTGGCATGTAGCATTGGAAGAGCCAATGAGAGGCCGCCACATGGTGACCCCTCATTGCAAAAGTTATGGTTCGTCAAATTTCAGGTAAAATAGGGAAAAAATCAACCCTGAAGAGACATGTGGTAGGCTCAGAGAGAGACACATGGTAGGCTCACAGGTTGACAAGTAGTAGCTTCAAATGTTGACAAGTGGCATCTGACATGGATCCGTACATAGAGGTGGTATAATCGTCGGTTGACAAGTGGATCCAATCATAGTTTGGCATGTAGCATTGAAAGAGCCAATGAGAGGCCGCCACATGGTGACGCCTCATTGCAAAAGTTATGGTTCGTCAAAGTTCAGGTCAAATAGGGAAAAAATCAACCCTGAAGAGACACGTGGTAGGCTCAGAGAGAGACATGTGGTAGGCTCACAGGTTAACAAGTGGTAGCTTCAAATGTTGACAAGTGGCATGTGACATGGATCCATACATAGAGGTGGTATAATCGTCGATTGACAAGTGGCATGTGACATGTATCCATACATAGAGGTGGTATAATCGTCGGTTGACAAGTGGCTCCAATCATAATTTGACATGTAGGATTGAAAGAGCCAATGAGAGGTCACCACATGGTGACCCCTGATTGGAAAATATTGGTTTGGTTATATAAAATTATTATGTAGCATTGGAAGAGCCAATGAGAGGCCGCCACGTGGTGACCCCTCATTGGAAAATATTGGTTTGGTTATATAAAATTATTATGAAGTTTGAAGGAATCGACCCCGTGACCTCCACAAGCCACTAAGGTCTTAACAAAACTCAATCTAACAACATTCTACCGCATTATAACTTAAAATTCTTTCATATATATTATATTTTATATTAAAGTTTCGTTGGGTGGATAAAGGTAAGCCCTCGACCCTTAGCCCTTGATCCATTTCATACTAATGTAATCAACACCATAACACGGAGGTGGCTCAACTTATAAATCGCGGGAGTTGTTATAACTATGGTTATGACCATGTGATATATTATTATGGAAATACATATTATTTCCAACCAATTATGCGGAGGTTTGTTTAAGTTATATACTATATATAGAATATATATTTATATATAACCACACATGTAACAATAAAAACAATGGTGTAAATAAAGGAGAGGATCGTGGGGTTCCACATATTACAACAACCTTAACCAACATGCCATGAATTTGGTTGTAATAACCAATTAAAACAAAAGGGTTTGTTATGTATTAAATGGAGGTTATAACCAAAATATGCCCTTTTTGGCTATAAAAGGGGACGGATTCTCAATGCAAAGGAATGGGTTTTTGGAGCTTGAATTTAAGGGAGTTTGAAGTAAACTTCTTGGGAAAAATTAGCCTTTCTTGTATTTGTACAATTTTTTTTTTTTTTTTGGGTAAAAGACACTACATTATTACGTGCTTAAAGCTTTGCCCATAGTCTTTTGAAACCAAGTTTTGTAGTCTTTTTGGGAGTTATAGGGTATTTATATTCATTGGAATTGGTTTTTCTAGATGAAGTCGATGGTGACAATCTTATCACTAATTTGTAAGACAAAATTTTGGAAATTTGGAATTTATGAGTTGTAAGAGAGCCATTAAGAACTTGTAAAAGAAGTATATAGTGTTTATACTCATTGGATATAGTTTTTCGAGACAGTTCTGAATTTGACATTTTTAATTGAGTTTGAATAATGTATAAGAAGTTCATTGTAAAATTTCTTTCATGTGATTCTCTGTATGCTTATGTAAGATGGATTATGCAAGTTATGTTCATCAGTTAAAGTGTTTTGGTAAGATAAATCACTTCCATGCTATAATCATTGTCAATAAAATATTTTGGAATAAGAAAGTGGTGTTGAACTTAGTGATATGTTTTTCAGATCAAGCGTTGTATAGGTTCTATCCATTTTGGGATCAAGTGGTATCGAAGTTGGTTTGACAGGTGAATGCTTACAAGAGCTAAACATAGGTGTGGTGAAGGAAAACTTGAGATTTATAATCCAGAGATTGGTTCAAGGATATTCACTCGAAGAGAAGATATGGCTTCACCAAGGAAAATAGGTCCTTATTGATCCAAAAAGGATCAAGAGAAGACTAAGGATAACTCAGAATTTGCAGAAGCAATTCAGAAAGCTTAGAATGGCCTCAACAGATAGAGAAAGGGAAAAATTCAAAGTATTCAAAGATCATTGAAATTAACATCATTATGAATATCACGTCGCAATATTTCCAACGGCATAAACAACTTGTCAAACGGAGTTACGAATCAAAAGATATTTGTGGTCAAAGTTTTGGTCAACCTAGCCGAGTCAACAAGGATGAGTCAGCATCCATACTATTGACGTCAGCATCAATACAAATGATGTCATCATGACACTTAGAGGGTGACACTCGTCATGCTGAGGTCAACATGACATCATCATGGTGATGTGGCAACACTAGAGGCTACCACGTGTCACTTGTTTGAAGACTTTTCCGGTCAAACCCGTGGACCAATGGAAAGGTGCCACGTGGTGGTCCGTACAGCCACCCGGTAGGTGACTTGGCAGGATGACATGGAAGAAATGACGTGGGCCAATGAAAGGCCACCACGTGGCAGCAGGAAAATTCTCAAGGACACCCAACAACAGAAATCTAAAATGGGTAAGGGCTTGGCTGGCACCAACCCCCAGTCTGCTAAATCCGTCGCCAAATCTGGCGGATCTGCCACAACCAAAACACAATCCAAATTTAGCAGTAATCCCAACTAATAAAGTATATATATATGCCTTGTATTAAAAATGGAGGTCCATCGGCTTGACCCCAGAACCTCCTCTAACCAAAGTTCCTTAAATATATCTGCCAACCAACTAGCCAAACGACTATGTTGGTATATATGCTTGCCAATATTACTTAAGAGATAAGTTTTCTAGAGTTCAGGGATCAAACCAAAGGGCGCACAACCATATAAATGACATGGAAATCAAGAAAATCCCATGAATTTAATTGCAGGTGCAGGCACGAAAATCGAGACAAATTTTCTCAAGGGCCTGAAAGTACCAGACTCAGATAGAGGTGTGGAGACAATCATTTTTGGGTAATTTGATGCTACAAATTCAGTGGTGTTGTTTGTTTTTTTATTTGAGCAAAGCTTCTGCATCTTAACTCCAGAATGAGGTATACTTATGTATTTTGCCAAATTCTTTTGTTGAGTTAATAAAAAGGCCTACCCATTTGAGAGCAAGACCTGGAGACGTAGTCCACGAGGGGCGAACTTCTTTATCAAGTTTTTATGTTTAGATATGATGCATATGTCTCTTCATTATTGAGTTATTCATTCTTTATGGTGCACTTCAATTTATGCTCATTTAATACAATTATTTAATAAGTCACATCGATGAAAAGATCCCAGATCATGTTGGTATCAAAGCAATCATCTTTGACTTGAATTGTTGAGTGTGAATGCTTACTAGGGCCAAGCATAAGCAGGGTGAAGGAACTCTTAATACTTTCAATCATGAATTTGGTCATGCATCCTGAAGGAAGAAAATGGTTGAAGAGGACAAGCATGATTAAAATGAGAAAAACTTCCATATGGTCTTTTATCACATGTTAGAAATGGTCGAGCGAATGTATGTAGACTACGAAAAGAGGATGAAGAAGAACGGGAAGAAAAAGGAAGCACAAGTAGATGATAATGATTTAGTGAATCAAGGGGCTGGAGGAGACCCTCCTGAACCTCCATCTTCACCATCAAGTTCTAGTTCTTCTTCCTATGAGCATTCTCATGATTCTAGCCATAAAACTTATTTTAAGAAACCATTGTTAAAGCTTGATGTAAAATTTGTTTTACCTATGTTTGATGGAGATGCTAATCTTGAAAATCTAGATAATTGGATCCGACAGGTTGAAGTATATCGTTGTGTTCAATAGATTGATGAAGAGGAAGTTAAAGTGCAACTGGCCTCTCTTCGGTTGGAAGGCACCTCTCTCGTATGGTGGGAGAGAAAACTTCAGGACATAGGTACTTGTGGTAATCTTCTTTCCTCATGGTTGAAATTTAAATCAACGATAAGGAAGAAATTTATCCATTGGGTTATTTACATAGAGCAATGATGGAATGGAAAACTTTAAGACAGAGTAAAGGTCAAACTGTACAAAGTTTCACAGAAGAATTTAGGAAGAAATCTCTTGCATTAAACATTCCTTTGGATTCTTATGAAACTTTATTGAAGTATATTGGTGCACTTCATAGTTATATTCATCATACTTTACTATTGTTTAACCCCACCAGTATTGATGAAGTTTGTGCGGAATCCACTCACTTTGAGTACAAGGGAAAGCGTGTTCAAGAAGATCCCACAAAGAAACCTTCCAATCTCCCACCTAAGCAGTTTAAGAAGTTTAAAAGGAAGGACAAAAAGACCGCCACTGTAAAGAGGGAAGAAAGAAAGCCATATTGCACTCATTTCAAGAAGAATAGTCACGATGATGAACACTGTTGGAAACTACATCCAAAGAAGAGATTGAAAAAGTTCAGTGGAAGGGGGAAGACAAAGACCGTTGCTACAGTACAACAATATCTTGGTTTCGATTTAAGAGATGAAGGAAAGATCACAATGGTTGGAGTACAAGGTAAAGATTCCCTTCATGCTAGTTCAAATTCCAATAATGAATCTCATGATGATGAAATAAAGATGAATGAATTATTTCATATAATATTTGTTTCTAAGCACACTAAGATAGATACATTATTTGATCTAGGTTCCCATGTAAAGTTGATATCTGAAGCACTTGTAAAAAATATGGGTCTTGAAACTAAACCACATCCAAATCCTTATCCCCTTCATTCGGTATGTGATAAAGAAAAACTTAATGTCACCAAGCAATGTAGGGCCAGATTTGCTATTGCTTCCAAGTTGATTGATCAAGTGTATTTGGATGTTGTATCACTTGATATATGTGACATAGTGATAGGGAGCCCTTATCTTTATGATAGGAAAACAATCTTCTTTCGTCATGAGAACAAATGTCACCTTACTCAAGGAGGAGTGGAATATATTGTTAGAGCTCACAACATGAGCTTAAACACCACACTTGTTAGTGTAGAACAAATGAAGAGACCCATAAACAATAATAAGATATATGTACTCATTGTCGTAAGGGAAAAGGATGTTGGAACATCCGACGCCTTCCAAGGATGTGATCCTTATCATACAGAAGAATTAATTGATATTGTTTCTAAGTATGATGATATTTTCTAGGAGCTAGATGGATTACCTCCTAAGAGGGAAATCCAACATGAAATACATCTTCAACGAGATTCTCCTCTTCCTAATGTGGGCATGTACAAGATGTCAGTTGTAGAGATGACATAGATCAAAAAGCATGTACAAGGATTATTGGATCAAGGGGTCATCAGGCCCAACTCATCTCCTTATGGTTCTCTGATCATGATGGTGCCAAAGAAGGATGGCACATGGAAAATGTGCGTCGATTACCAAACCTTAAATAAAATCACGATGAAAAATCGATACCCTCTTCCTCGTATAGATGATTTACTTGATCAATTAAAGAATGATGTTTATTTCACTAAGTTGGATTTGTGTAGTGGATACCATCATATCAGGGTTGCAGAACAAGATGCATGGAAAATTTCCTTTAAAACCAAACAAGGATTGTTTGAGTGGTTAGCTATGTCATTTGGGCTTTGTAATGCTCTGTGAACCTTCATGCGTGTGATGAATGATGTATTCAGACCATTCCTAGATGATTTTGTGATTGTATATCTAGATGACATTCTTATATTTAGTGGGACTTGGGATGAACATGCAAGGCATGTAAAGAAAATATTGGATACTTTTCAAAGGGAAAAGTTGTATGTAAAATTGTCCAAATATGAATTTGGTAAGACTGCACTTATGTACTTAGGTCATATTGTAGGAGGAGGAAAATTGAGAATTGATCCTTCCAAGAATGATGTAATTGTAAATTGGCTTGAGCCCAAAAGTGTAACCGAATTACGAAGCTTCTTAGATGCAGTCTAGTACCAGAGGAGATTCATTTCAAACTTTTCTTTTATTGCAGCGCCTTTGCATGCCTTAACCAATGTGAAGAACACTTTTTATTGGGGAGGAAAGCAACAAAAATATTTCGGCACTTTGAAGGAAAAGATCAATACCGCATCAGTATTAGCACTATCAAATCTTCAACATTCTTTTGAGATTTAGACAGATGCCAACAGATACGCCATGGGTGCAGTATTGATGTAATATCGTAAGCCTATTTGTTAACACTATAAAATTTTAACCAAGTTGTTGTTAGTTATCCTACATATGATAAAGAGTTGTATGCATTAGTTCAACGCATAAAGAAATGGAAGCACTACTTGTTAGGGAAGCATACAATCATACATACATATCATCAACCCTTACAATATCTCCAAGAACAAACTAAGCTGCAACAATCTCGACTATACAGGTGGATGGGTTTTCTTCAACAATTTCATTTGGTAATCAAATACAAAAAGGGTACGAGTAACAAGGTAGTTGATAGGCTTTCTAGACCTCCTATTGTTGCTTCTATTATTTTGAAGCATGCTTCTTTATCTCATGATAGCTCTGTGGAACAATATGTCATTGATGAAGATTTTAAAGAAGTATTTGAGAAGATAAACCATGGTGCACAGGTAGAGAACTATTGTCTATAGGGAAAACTACTCTACCATCTTGGAAAGACATGTAGTCCTACAAGTGAACGAGTCCATGTAATATGATAAGCTCACACTTGTCTTGTGTCTGGGCATTTTGGGGTAGGAAAAACTATGGCTTATCTGCAGAGATTTTGTTACTGGCCTCATATAAAAGAAATTGTAACTAAATATGTAAAGGGGTGTGATGTGTTCTACGTGTAAGCACACTAATAGAAAATTGGGGCTATACTCAGGGGGAGGAAGTTTCAATACCTTCAGTTGATGAGTTTTCTCCTGAGTACTTGGACAAGTTGAATGAAGATATCATCCTGGACAGAAAGACTAGGACTTCACACAGGGGTGATGTTGATTATCTTGGAGTGGGATTAAAGGGCACACATCCAAGAAAGGAAAAATGGATTGAGAAGGACAAGGTGAGGAAATATTCCCTCACTTATATTTTGATTGATGAAATATTTCGTGGTCCAAAAAGATCTCAGTGGGAAGGTGTGATCCAAAAAGGATCCAGAGAATACTAAGGATAACTCATAATTTGTAGAAGCAACTCAGGAAGCTTAGAATGGCCTCAGTAGATAGATAAAGGGAAAAAATTCAAAGTCTTCAAAGCTCAGTTAAAGTAGAATCACCATGAAGAGCACGTCACAAGCTTTCCAACGATGTAAACGGCTTGTCAAACAGAGTTACAAATCAAATTTTTGGTACACCTAGCCTAATGAGCAAGGATGAGTCAACATCCGTACAATTGACGTCAACATCCGTACGAATGAATTCATCTTCTGTACAATGTACATGGCACACGCAGAGGGTGAAACATTTCATGTTGACGTCAACATGGTGAGGTAGAAGCACCAGAGGCTGTCATGTGTCACTTATTTTTGTACTTTTTCGGTCACATCCGTGGACCAATGGGAAGGTGCCATGTGGTAGTCTGTACAACCACGTGGAAAAATGTACATCCACCTGACAGGTGACGTGGTAGGATTACATAGCAGGATGACATGGAAGAGGTGACGTGGGTGAATGAAAGGCCACCACGTGGCAGCGAGAAAATTCCCAAGGATTCCCAACAATCGTAATTTAAAAGGGGTAAGGGGTTGGTAGGCACCAACCCCAGTCTGCTAAATTCATCGCTAGATCTGGTGGATCCACCATATCCAAACCACACTCCAAACTTAGCATAAATCCCAATATATATATATATATATATATATATATATATATATATATATATATATATATATTCCTTGTAATAAAAATGGAGGTCTGCAGGCTTGACCTCAGAACCTCCTCTAACCAAAGTGCCTTAAATATATCTGCCAACCAACTAGCCAAACGAATTTGTTGGTATATTTTCCTGTCAATATTACTTAAGAGATGAGTTTTCTAGAGTTCGGGGGTCAGACTAGGGGGTGAACGACCGTACGGATGGCATGAAAATCAAGAAATTCCCACAAATTTAATCACAGGTGTAGGAAAGGAAACCTAGACAAATTTTCTCAAGGGCCTGAAAGTGCCAGACTCAGATAGAGGCGTGGAGACAGTCGTTTTTGGGTAATTTGATGCCACGAATTCAGTGGTGCTATTCATTTTCTGATATGAGCAAATCTTCTCTAGCTTAACTCTAGAATGAGGTATACTTATGTATTTTGCCAAATTCTTTTGCTGAGTTAATAAAAAGACCTACCCATTTAAGAGAAGGAATCAAAGACATAGTCCACCAGGGAAGAACTCCATTATCAAGTTTTTTATGTTCATATTTGATGCATATGTCTCTTCATTATTGAGTTATTCCTTCTTTATGGTGCAATTCAATTTATGCTCATTTAATACAATTCTTTAATAAGTCACATCGATGAAAAGATCCTGGATCACTTATGAATCTGAAGATGATTTCTTCAATTCATTTAATCATATGAACAAAATGGTGGAAGAAATCTATAGTGAGAGGGGATTACAAAAAGGAGAAAGTTCTAGACAAGTTAAGAAAGAAGATGATCTTCCTCCTTCTCCACCTCCTTCAAGACCTCTTTCTCCACCTCCTTCAAGACCGCCTTCTTTACCTCCTTCATCTCCTTCCACTTCTCTGCCCCCATCTCCTCTTAATAAAATTGCTTCAAAGAAGCTATTGTTAAAGTTGGATGTCATGTTTAACTTTCCTAGGTATGGTGGCAAGTCTAATACTGAGAATTTAGACAATTGGATTCAACAAATGGAAGTTTACTACCATGTTTAACAGATTGATGAAGATGGGGTAAAGATTCAATTGGACTATATTCTCCTTGAAGGTATTGTTTCCACCTTATACACACCTTGGAGATGTGGAAGAAATCTTCAATCCATTCGGTGTGTCATTGGGGGAAAGTAAGAGTTAAGGTGCGGTCACCTAATCCTCAACGCCTTCGTCTAGGCCAACTCTTAGTGAATCCAAGGGGGGTCGTCCCTAACAAAAATACTAAGGCTTCATCTAAGCTAAGTACAAAATATAAGTCTAGGAGTTTATTACTTTTCAACAATCAATCATAAATTGAAATACACATAAACCAATTATTCATTCACGATATAGCATCAATAAGCATATACTTGCATAAAAGGATATTGATATAACTTACACAAATATTTATGGGAGTGACTTGTGACCATTCATTAGGGGGGTCACAAGTCTTTACAATGTTTACAAAATACTTATTGAAGAAAAGGGGTGCCCCCGGGAGTCCCGAATGCTCCAAATCCACCCAAACCAGACATAACTTCCTCTTATCTGTTCGTCAATCTACACAAAACAACAAACAAACAATGACAAAAGATTCCCAAAAACACTTTGGAAATGTCTTGGGTTATTAGTAGGAAAACCCCAAAATTGAGTAAGTAAACTAGCATAAAATGAGCGAGAATGAGCTAAGAAGAGCAAGCTAAAGAGCTTGTCTCCTTAGGGTCTTTTTTCTGTTGTTTTAAAACAACAATATAAAGGTACTCTAATTGCCAAATATGGAATTGAAAGCTTTAGGAAAATAACTATCTTTTAACTTCTAAATTTTTTTGAGGATAAGCATGCTAAATGAGACTTTTCCTATGCTAGATCTAAGTATTTAGATGAAACTTGTCAGTACAAACTTGAATCTAGTTTATCTTATGCATGTACACTTATATATTCAAAATTTGAAATAAAGATAGATCTAAGCTACTTGCATTTCCAATAAAGTAACCAAAAAATTTTAGATTTTCTTTGAGAAAGAGTGAAGGGAGAAAATTTGTAGCCTTGGAACCCTTGGGCAATGGAGCCTTTAGATGAGCTAAGGAGGGACCGAGTCTTTAGATCCTTGAAGTTGTGAAGAGACAAGCAAGTTTCATCACCACTCCAAGCTATGATAACCTGTAAGCTTTAAGATCTTGCAAATAAACTTGTTAACAAAAATGGTGTCACCTACACAAGAACTTGAAGAGTATGTTAGTTAACCAAAACATGCATACACATCAAAATCTATAAATGTAAATGAACAATAGGATTAACAACAAGCTATATAAATCCTATCCTACAAGATGATAGCATTCTTTCAAAGGCCAAGATAACAAATCCAAAGAAAAAATTAGACAATATTACCTCATGAATTAAGCACAAATTGACATCAAGCATCCACACACATGTATAACACACCTTCTTGACCTCCAAAGTATCTTTATTCCAAATGAAAAGTATTACAATAGTATGAAACTACAAGCAACAATCCCCAAACTCCAACTAGTTTGCAAAGGGAGAATGCTTGCTTAAATAGCAAAAGGGAAGGAGTCCCAATAAAGGAGGGCACACCAAGTGGACAAGGAGGGTGCACCAAGTGTGAGGAGAGGGGAGACAAGTGGTGAGGTATGGGATGCCACCTCTCCCACAGCCCTAAACAATGCCAAGTGTGAAGAATGAGAGAGTGTGGGTGAGCCACCTCTCAAGAGGTTGGCTGCCCCATGTGGGAATGCGCCACCTCTCAAGAGGGGTGCACATCTTGTTTGGCACATGCTTCAAATCAATAGCACACATGCCCAATTTATTGCTTTGACCAATGAGAGTCATCTACTTGCTGCCACATAGCCTTTTGAGGCTTTATTTTGTCTCCAACATTTCCCCACATGTTTCCTTGATTTTTGCTTTTGCTGATTTTTCTGATTTTATTTTGACTTTTTGGGTTTTTTGAACAAAAATGACTTTTAAGTGATTAAAATCATTATTTTTTCTCAACCAAGTGGGTACTTAGGTAATATGGGTGCTCTAGGTTCAAAAATGAGCATCCCCATGGAATATTAAGTCCCCTAGTACCATTTTTTTAATACATCTTTATTTTTTAATTAATAATTGTTGAATTCTGGCAAATTTTTAATTAACTGAAAAATTAAAAAATCCTAAGGGGGACTTAGCACATTTCCATAAGAATCTAGGAGTATGTTTAGCATGGTAATATACATTATACACTATAATTATATCCATTCTTAGGACTAACCCTGGGCATATACTCCAGCTCTGAAGGGATTGACTGAAAAAACTCATAAATTATAAATTGTCTGAGCGACAAAATATATTAAACAAGTGAAAAACCACTCCAGAGTATAACTCATGCTTAGAACTAAGGTGTATAAGACATTTTACAAGTTCATCATGCAACATCTCTTATTACAATTTTCTATGGAAATGTAAAAAGGTTGGTCTTAATGACCGGCTGAACTTCTAAACTCTAAATTTTGAACATGAAAATGTTCAATCTTTGGCGGCTCACTGGAAATTCACCCTAGTACAACTTGGTGGATAACATTGGCTCCATATGGGGACGTGTGCTTGATATTTAAACAAAAAGGAGAGCATGCAAGAATCCATAATCTGTCCTTACATCGCAAACATCTTGCCAAAAACAACATCAGTGACAAATGTATATGAAGACCAAGTGTAAATTGAAATTGCACAATTATTTTACATGTAAATACAAAATACAAAAATGGATATGAAATACTATACATAAAGTATAAAAGAAGAAAGTGAGCATAAATGAAATTTAAAATGTGGAGGAAAGGGTTAGAGATACATTACAGAGAATGCCCCATGGCATCAAACGACATTACTGAAGAAGGCCTAAAACTTTTTTGCTCACCGATAGTTTTTACCTTCTTATTATCCAACTAGTTGAAGTAGAAAACATATGTAACAACCATGTCATGGATAATATAAAACCTTAGATGTCTGAAAAATCCCTTTCCTGGATGACCCGTTGAAAATCCTTTTCCAAGCTTTAACAACTTGGATATTTTCTTGGGATCAGACCACCCAAGAAACATGTTCATTTCTTGATTCAACCAAACATTAAAGTCTGGAAAGCCTTGTAAAGTTTTGATTAATATCTACATTGGACTGTCATGGTGGAAGCCCAACCACTACTCATAATGATCTGACATTGATAGACTGGAGTTGTCTTCCTCTATTTCATTATTTATTATTAATTCTTCTGGTGGATGAGAGATTAGAACTGGGACTGTCAAGACCTCTGCTTCATTGATCATTTCAGGTTCATCATAATTGTCGAAGATATTTTCTGAGAAGATGGATTCCTTGGGAGGAGGGTGGGGATTTGAATTATCTGGATACTCGATCATTTTTAACTCAAACTCCTTTGTTTCTTCATGACTAGTTAATGACTCATCTATAGGCTCTTCCGGAATTTCTAGATGAAATTCCCTTTCTTGTTCACTGTGAAGCTCTAGCTCTATGGGGTCTGAATACTTAATACAAGATTTTGCCTCTGCAAGGCGAGGCTTCATGGCCTTTAACTGCTTCGCATAGATAAATTCCATGGCTTGAATAACTTCTTTAAAATTTTGATTAGAATCTGGTGAAACATTATTCTTAACACCTGAATTGATTGTTTTCATATTTGGAGGTTTCTTCTCCTTCCATTTTTCCATAAAAGCATCAATCAACTCATTGTAAGTTCTAACCTCTTTATCTTTAAGTTTTGTAAACCAATCAAGATCACCATCATCAAAGGATAAGATAAACAATTTCATTCCCACATCTTAATATAAGGCATTACAACACCATTTATTAAAGCAAAGGGAAACCTTCTTAACATGACGTCTAGCATCAACAATATTATTACTTTGAAAACAAGGCAAATTTTTAATTTTTTTTTTCTGGAATCACATGTGGATAACCACTTATTTCAGAAAAATCAATAGGTTTATAAAGATCATCCATTTCTAAAGTAGATTTATTAAACAAAGAAAAAAGGTTTAACATAAATGGACTGGGACCCAAAAATTAATAACGATCCTGTTGAGAAGAAAGCTTGGCTAGCCTCCTCCAAAAACACCTTCGGGTTCAAGGATGAAGCTAAGAAAACCGTGAGTTCCTCTTTGCAGAATACTTTGTCAAAATATTTTTTCAAGTGGAGTCGTCAGATGATCAAGTGTATTCTAAGAAAACAAGAAGCATAAAAAAAAGAAAGAAGCAAAAAGGAAAACAAAAGTCGTATTCTGGGAAGAGAAAGATTCATCCCCGGCAACAACGCCAAAATGTTCTCACCTTATACACACCTGCGAAACATGGAAGAAATATTCAATCCACTCGGTGTGTCCTTGGGGGAAAGTGAGAGTTAAGATGCGGTCACCTAATCCTCAACTCCTCCGTCTAGGCCAACTCCTAGTGAAGCCAAGGTGGGTAGTCCCTAAAAACAATACTAAGGCTTGATCTAAGCTAAGTATAAAATATAAATCTAGGAGTTTATTACTTTTCAACAATCAATCATAAATTGAAATACACATAAACCAATTATTCAACCACGATATAGCATCAATAAGCATATACTTGCATAAAAGGATACTGAGATACAATTGTTATATGCAAGTAACATTAAAATTGTTTCAATAGATAATCAAATGAAAGATGAAGCATGTGGCTTTGCTGAGTGTAAAATGAGACAAATGCCTTAAATTGAATCATGGGCAATGTAGTTCATGTGTTTTATTAGGATAGATTGATGTTTAGTTAATAAAATGGTTTGGACCTCCTTATGTATCATTCACCAATCTAAAACTTGCCAACCGGGTGTGCCGCAGAACCAACAAGGCGAGTTTCCAGGTGATTTGACACACGACACCCAGGGGAGAGGTCTTAGACAAATAATACCACTTAGATATTGTCCTAATTAATCTATCAACCACTGACCAGCCCAGTGTGTATGAAACTTACTTCCAACAGATCGAGACTAGCTCACAACTGGAAGGGTCAGGAACCACACAAAGAGTTGAGGGGAATTTGTTTATTTTAAACAAGAAGTAAATAACTAAAACTGAAATGTGAGACTAATTAATAATCCACACTAACCAAGCCTCTTTCGAGGATCTGAGGGGATGGTTTATTTTCCAACTTGAAATTTCAAGAAGTAAAGCTAATCTAGCAATTAACTGTTATTTTCCAAATTGAAATATAATCTATGTGTTGTTGCAGTGCTTTGTGATGAATTGAAATACTACTTTAGCTTATCTTTAGTTATGAAAATTGAATCTAAGCTAAAATGCAAAATTTGAGACAATCACTAGAAACATCATTCACCCAGGGGGGATGAAGAGTGAGAGCTTGTAGCCCCAATGATTTTATTAAAGAACTTACACAAATATTTATGGGATTGACTTGTGACCATTCATTAGGGGGTTCACAAGTCTTTACAATGTTTACAAAATACTTATTGAAGAAAAGGGGTGCCCCCGGGGGTCCGAGATACTCCAAATCCGCCAAAAACGAACATAACTTCGTCTTATCTATTCGTCAACCTGCACAAAACATCAAACAAACAATGGAAAAATATGCCCAAAAACACTTTGGAAGTGTCTTGGGTTATTAGTAGGAAATCCCCAAAATTGACTAAGTAAACTAGCATAAAATGAGAAAGAATGAACTAAGAAGAGCAGACTAAAGAGTTTGTCTCCTTAGGGTCTTTTTCTGCTGTTTTAAAATAACAATATAAAGACACTCTAATTGCCAAATATGGAATTGAAATCTTTAGGAAAAGAACTATCCTTTAACTTCTAAATTTTTTGAGAAAAAACATGCTAAAGGAGACTTTTCCTATGCTAGATCTAAGTATTTAGATGAAACTTGAAAGTACAAACATGGATCTAGTTTATCTTATGCATGTACATTTAGATATTCAGAATTTGAAATAAAGATAGATCTAAGCTACTTGGATTTCCAACAAAGTAACCAAAAAGTTTTTAGATTTTCTTTGAGAAAGAGTGAAGGGAGAAATTTTGTAGCCTTGGAACCCTTGG
This sequence comes from Picea mariana, assembly GCA_032191745.1. Taxonomy (NCBI): domain Eukaryota; kingdom Viridiplantae; phylum Streptophyta; class Pinopsida; order Pinales; family Pinaceae; genus Picea; species Picea mariana. The sequence continues at coordinate 272,068 of JASDQU010101736.1, read as the reverse complement.
GAAATAGTCTTTAGATGAGCTAAGGAGGGACCGAGTCTTTATATCCTTGAAGTTGTGAAGAGACAAGCAATTTTCGTTACCACTCCAAGCTATGAGAACCTATAAGCTTTAAGATCTTGCAAATAAACTTGCTAACAAAAATGTTGTCACCTACACGAGAACTTGAAGAGTATGTTAGTTAACCAAAGCATGCATACACATCAAAATCTCTAAATGTAAATGAACAATAGGATTAACAACAAGCTAGATAAATCCTATCCTACAAGATGATAGCATCCTTTCAAAGGCCAAGATAACAAATCCAAAGAAGAAATTAGATAAATATTACCTCATGAATTAAACACAAATTGACATCAAGCATCCACACACATGTATAATACACCTTCTTGACCTCCAAAGTCTCTTTATTCCAAATGAAAAGTATTACAATATTATACAACTACAAGCAAGAATCCCCAAACTCCAACTAGATTGCAAAGGGAGAGTGCTTGCTTAAATAGCAAAAGGGAAGGAGTCCCAATGAAGGAGGGTGCAGCAAGTGTGAGGAGAGGGGAGCCAAGTGGTGAGTTATGGACTTCCACCTCTCCCATAGCCCCAAACAATGCCAAGTGTGAAGAATGAGAGTGTGTGGGTGTGCCACCTCTCAAGCGGTTGGCTGCCCCATGTGGGAATCCACCACCTCTCAAGAGGGGCACACCTCCTGTTTGGCACATGCTTCAAATCAATAACACACATGCCCACTTTATTGCTTTGAACAATGAGAGTCATATACTTGCTGCCACATAGCCTTTTGAGGTTTTATTTTGTCTCCAACATGTCCCCACATGTTTCCTTGAATTTTTCTTTTGCTGTTTTTTCTTATTTTATTTTGACTTTTTTGGGTTTTTTTTGAGCAAAAATGACTTTTAAGTGATTAAAATCATTATTTTTGCTCAACCAAGTGGGTACTTAGGTAATATGGGTTCTCTAGGTACAAAAATAAGCATCCCCATGGAATATTAAGTCCCCTAGTACCACTTTTTTAATACATCTTTATTTTTTAATTAAAAATTGTTGAATTCTGGCAAATTTTTAATTAACTGAAAAATTAAAAAATCCTAAGGGGGACTTAGCACATTTCCATAAGAATCTAGGAGTATGTTTATCATGGTAATATACATTAGACACTATAATTATATCCATGCTTAGGACTAACCCTGGGCATATACTCCAGCTCTGAAGGGATTGACTGAAAAAACTCATAAATTATAAATTGTCCGAGCGACAAAATATAATAAACAAGTGAAAAACCACTCCAGAGTATAACTCATGCTTAGAACTAAGGTGGATAAGACCTTTTACAAGTTCATCATGCAACATCTCTATTTCAATTTTTTATGGAAATGTAAAAAGGTTCGTCTTAATGACCCGCTGAACTTCTAAACTCTATATTTTGAACATGAAAATGTTCAATCTTTGGCGGCTCACTGGAAATTCACCCTAGTGCAACTTGGTGGATAACAAGTACAACCTTGATTTGGTGGGAAGGTAAACTTTAGGAAGGTATCCAAAAGAGCAGTAATATTCTCTCTTCTTGGTCAGAATTCAAAGTTGCATTAAGGAAACAATTTTATCCTTTGGCATATCGACAAAAGGAAATTATGGAATGGAAATATATGAGGCAAGGAAAAGGACAAAGTGTGTAGGATTTTATTGAGGAGTTCAGGAAGAAATCATTGGTTTCAAATATTTCATTGCATTCTACATAAACCTGTATGAAATACATTGGTGCTTTGCATAGTTACATTCGTCATACTCTTCTTTTGTTAAATCCCACTAATTTTGATGAAGTATGTGTTCAAACTGTGCATATTGAATCCAGGGGGAAGGATTCTAAATACGGTTCCTCCAAGGAGTTTTCTCAGCATAAGGTAAATAAGAGAAAGGGGAAAGAGAAATAGGTAGCTACAATAAAGAAGGAAGAAGCAAAGATCACATGTACTCATTACAAGAAAAGTGGATATGATGAAGATCATTGGTTGAAGTTGCATCCTAAATTAAGGCCTAAAAAGTATGGAGGCAAAGGAAAGAAAAAGGCTATTTTCATAGTCCAACAAGACTTGGGATGTGAATCGGGTGATAAGACACAAATCACAACTATAGGTGTTGTGAATGCAAGCAAGAATGTGTGTATGATGTCTGCAAAAGAAAGTGAAGGATATGATTTGGAATGTAATAATGAAATAGTCAAGTTATCTCCTCATAATGAAGTGTTTCAAAATTCTCCAAAGTTGCGACATGAAGGTCCATTACATGCAGATGATAGGGATTTTGTGATGAAGCACATGAATGTTGTTAATTCATTGTCAGTGGTATATATATGTGTGTTGCTACTGCTGATATGTTGTGTATGTCCAGTAGTGGAAAATATGAATGTAGATATATGGGGAAGTCTGAGAATGATTTATTATATTAGCAACATAATTTCATCCTTCATTGTTGTTATTTAGCTGATTGTAATGAGCCAAGTGGTCCAGGCATGGGGAAGAGATATAGTTCATGTGGGGAGGCATACCCCTCATTTAATGTAAACTTTTGGAGCAACAAAATCTTCCTAGTGGGGAGGAATGATCTATAAGGATCTAGGAATTCTCACAGAGGTCCAAGAGGATCCAGAACGCTCACAAAGCTCCATAAGGGATAAAAATTGCTTAAAAATTGAATGTCACAAAATATATTGAAAGAAATTTCAGTGTGTATATCTCGTTGCAAGATTTCAAATGACGCAAAAATCATATCAAATGGAGTTTGTATGAAAACATTATGGCTAGTCAAAGTTCAGGTCAACCAAGGAAAAATTTAACCCTGAAGAGACACATGGCAGGCTTAGAGAGAGACACATGTCAGGCTCATAAATTGACAAGCGGAGGCTCCATATGTTGACAAGTGGTATCTCCAGGTACTGACAAGTGGAAGGTGACATGGCTCCGTACATACAAGTGGTACAATAATCGATTGACAAGTTGCTCCAATCATAGTTTGGCCTAAGACCTCGACCCTTAGCCCTTAATCCATTGCATACTAATGTAAGAAACACCATAGTGAGAAGGTGGATCAACTCATAAATCGATGGGAGTTGTTATAACTATGGTTATGACCATGTGATATATTATTATGGAAATACATATCCATTCCAAAATTGTGCGGAGGTTTGTTTAAGTTATATATATATATATATATATATATATATATAACCACACGTGTAACAATAAAAACAAGGGCATACATAAAGGAGAGGATTGTGGGGGTTGGAACCCACGTCCTCCTCCACATATTCCAACAAACTTAACCAATGTGCCATGAATTTGGTTGCAATAACTAATTAAAATAAAAGGGTTTGTTATGTATAAATGGAGGTTATAACCAAAAGATGCCCTTTTGGGCTGTAAAAAGGGACCAATTCTCAATGCAAAGGCATGGGTTTTTGGAGCTTGAATTTTAGAGTTGAGAAGGGAGTTTGAGGTAGAATTCTTGGGAAAAAGTAGCCTTTCTTGTATTTGTACAAATTTTAGTGTAAAATACACATCATTCTTATGTTCTTAAAGATCTTCTCATAGTCTTTTGAGACCAAGTTTTGTAGTCTTTTTGGGAGTTATAGGGTATTTATAATCAATGGAATCAGTTTTCCGAGACAAAGCCAATGACGACAATATTATCACTCATTTATAAGCTACAATTATGAAAATTTGGGATTTGTGAGATGTAAGAGAGCCATTGGGCACTTGTAAAAGAAGTATATAGTGTTTATAGTCATTGGATTCGATTTTTCGAGACAATGTTGAATTTGACATTTGTAATTGAGTTTGAATAACTTATAAGAAGTTCATTGTAAAGTTGATCTCATGTGATTCTGTGTATGCTTATGTAAGATGGATTATACAAGTTATTTTCATGAGTTAAAGTGTTTTGGTTAAGTAAAATAAATCACTTCCACTCTATAAGAACTATCAATAAAATATTTTGAATTAAGAAAGTGGTGTTGAACTTAGTGCAATTTTTTAGATCAAGTGTTGTATAGGTATCCATTTTGGGATCAAGTGGTATCAGAGATGGTTTGACAGGTGAATGCTTACAAGTGATAAACACAAGCATCGTGAAGGAAACATTGAGAGTTGTAATCCAAATATTGGTTCAAGGAGCTTCACTCAAAGAGAAGAGATGGATTCACCAAGGAAAATAGGTATTTATGAATCTAAAGATGATTTCTTCAATGCCTTTAATCAGTTGAAGGCAATGGTGGAAGATCTCTACAATGAGAGGGGATTAACAAAAGGAGAAATTTTTGGACATGTTAAGAAATAAAATGATCTTCCTCCTTCTCCACCTCCTTCAAGACCTCCTTATCCACCTCCTTCATCTCCTTCCACTTCTTCACCCTCATCTCCTCATAAGAAAATTTCTTCAAAGAATCCATTGTTAAAGTTGGATGTCAAGTTTAACTTGCCCAGGTATTATGGTGAGTCTAATGTAGATAAGCTAGACATTTGAATTCGACAAATGGAAGTTTACTATCATTTTCAAAAGATTGATGAAGATGAGGTAAAGATTCAATTGGCCTCTCTTCACCTTGAATTTACAAAGTTTATTTGGTGGGAAGGCATCCAAAATAGCGGTAATGTTCTCTCCTCTTGGTTATAATTCAAAGATGCATTAAGGAAAATGTTTTATCCTACGGAACATAGAAGAAATGAAATTATGGAATGGAAATATCTGAGGCAAGGAAAATGACAGAGTGTGCAGGATTTCACTGACGAGTTTAGGAAGAAATCATTGGCTTTAAATATTTCATTACATTCTACAAAAACCCTTCTGAAATACATTGGTGCTTTGCATAGTTACATTTTTCATACTCTTCTTTTGTTAAATTATAGTAATTTTGATGAAGTATGTGTTCAATCTATACATCTTGAGTCCAGGGGGAAGGATGCTAAAGATGTTTCCACCAAGGAGTTTTCTTGGCATAAGGGAAACAAGAACAAGGGAAAATAGAAACAAGTAGTTATGGTAAAGAAGGAAGAAACAAAGCTCGCATGTACTCATTGCAAGAAAGAAGACATGAAAAAGATCATTGTTAGAAGTTGCATCCTAAATTAAGGCCTAAAAAGTATGGAGGAAAAGGAAAGAAAAAGGTTGTTTTCATAGTCCAACAAGATTTGGGATCCAAATCAGGTGACGAGACATGAATCACAGTTGTAGTTGTTGTGAATGCAAGAAAGAATGCATCTATGATGTATGAAAAAGAAATCAAACGCTATGATTTGGAATGTAATAATGAAATATTCAAGTTATCTCCTCATCATGAAGCCTTTCAGAATTCTCCAAAGTTACGACGTGAAGGTTTATGCAGGTGGCACAGATTTTTTCAGGAAGTGTAGGAATGTTTTTAATCCATTGTCAATAGCATATGTATGTTTGCTACTACTATTGATATGTTGTGCGCGACCACTAGTGGAAAATATGAATGCAGATAGATGGGGAAGTCTGAGAATGATTTATTATGCTAGTAGTATAATTTCAACCTTCATCCTTGTTATTTGACTGATTGTAATGAGCCAAGTGGTCCAGGCATGGGGAAGAGATACGGGTCAAGTGGGGAGGCATCTCCCTCATTTAATGTAAACCTCTTGGAGGTCTAAAATCTTTCTAGTGGGGAGGAATGATCGAGGAGGATCCAAGAATGATCATAGAGGTCCAGGAGGATCCAAAATGCTCACAGGGGTCCAGAAGGGATTAGAAATGATTAAAATTTGAATGTCCCAAAATCTCTTGAAAACTATTTCAATGCGTATAGCTCGTCGTAATATTTCCAACGATGCAAAAAACATCTAAAATAGAGTTCTTATGCAAAACTTATGGTTGGTCAAAGTTCAGGTCAACTAGGGCAAAAGTCAACCCTGAAGAGACACATGGCAGGCTCGGAGAGAGACACGTGGAAGGATCATAGGTTGTCAAGTGGAAGCTCTAGAAGTTGACAAGTGGAAGATCCAGGTACTGACAAGTGGTAGGTGAAATGGATCCGCACATACAGGTGGTACAATTGTCGATTGACAAGTGGCTCCAATCATAGTTTGGCATGTGGCATTAAAAGATCCAATGAGAGGCCGCTACATGGTGACCCATCATTGGAAAATATTGGTTTGGTTTATATAAAAGTATTATGGAGTTCAGGGAATCGACCCCATGACCACCAAGGTCTTAACAAAAACCCATGACCTCCAATGCTACCACATTATCACTTAAAAAGTAAATGGTTTTATATATATTTGAGTTTATATTAAAGTTTCCTTGGGTGGCTAAAGGGCTCAAGGCCCAAGCCCTCGACCCCTATCCCTTTATTCATTGCATACTAATGTAACCAACACCATAGCGCCGAGGTGGCTCAACTCATAAATTGGCGGGAGTTGTTATAACTATGGTTATGACCATGAAATATATTATTATGGCAATACATATCTGTTCCAACAAATTGCGTGGAGGTTTGTTTAAGTTATATAGAATATAGGATATATATATATATATATATATATATATAACCATACTTGTAACAATAAAAACAAGGGCATAAATAAAGGAGAAGATCATGGGGGTTAGAACCCACGACCTCCTCCACATATTCCAACAAATTTAACCAACATTCCATGAATTTAGTTGTAATAACCTATTAAAAAAGGGTTTGTTATGTATTAAATGGAGGTTTTAACCAAAAGATACTCTTTTGGGCTATAAAAAGGGACCAATTCTCAATGCAAAGGCATGGGTTTTTGGAGCTCGAATTTTAGAGATGAGAAGGGAGTTTGAGGTAAACTTCTTATTCACACTAAGTTTTATAGTATTTTTTGGGAGTTATAGAGTATTTATAGTCATTGAAATTGGTTTTCCGAGATAGAGTCAATGGTGACAATCTTATCACTCATTTGTAAGCCAAAATTATGCAAATTTGAGATTTATGAGCTGTAAGATAGTCATTTGATACCTGTAAAAGAAGTATATAGTGTTTATAGTCATTGGATTCGGTTTTCTGAGACGGTGCCAAATTTGACATTTGTAATTAAGTTTGAATAATGTATAAGAAGGTCATTGTAAAATTGATTTCATGTGATTTTATGTATGCTTATGTAATATGGATTATGCAAGTTATGTTAATCAATTATAGTGTTTTGGTTAAGTAATATAAATCACTTCCATGCTATAAGCATTGCAATAAAAGATTTTGGAATAAGAAAGTGGTGCTGAACTTAGTGATATTTTTCAAATCAAATGTTGTATAGGTTCTATCCATTTTCAGATCATTGACTATGGGTGTTCTAATTTCCACCCAACCATAGGCTCTGCTTGCTCAGTTAGTTCGGAAATAGGCCACCCCCATGCCAAGTCGTGATACTACCAAGGAGATTTGAACTCAATCTTGCATTTTCTTGCAGTGATTATCTCTTCTCTAGTGCTCCCCCAAATCTAAGCTTGTCTCTCTTGTCTTCCCTCCACGCATCCCACTCTCCTATATTTTTCCATTCATGTCTCCCTCTGCATGCAACCCCCTCCGGAAGGTTTTTGACCTGTCCCCTTCCTTCGGTTAGAAGGAACTCGTGGGGTCAATCTGTGTTATGGAAAAATGATGCCCTATTGTACCTAGGGATGACAATTTCAATTGTCCTAGCCTAATCTTCCATACATGGATTTATTTTGGGGTAGTTGGTTGTCCAACTACCATCCTTCTTCATTAACTGATTTTCCTTGAAATCAGGGCTGAGGAAAATACTTTGAATATCAATTATCATCAACAAAGGAAATTGGGTCATATTAGCATGATGAGCTCACCTCTAGGTTTCCTTAATCTTTCCTTTAGTGGTATCATGGCCAATACTTTAAGGATTTACCCACAGTCAACTGGTTGGAATTATCATTCAAACAATAATATAATTACATTGTCCATATGTCATGGCATGGAAAATCACTAATTATGATTAATTACATACTAGAGGAAACAAGGGTGTTGCATTTTTGTCAAGTTTAATCTTCTTTCTAGTTGTGAAATTATCCGTAAGTTGTTTTTCTTGCATATCCCTTACTTCAATACATATTTGGTAAATTCAAAGTAGACTCTTGCTAAACCCTAAAAGTGAATTTATCTTTGATTCAAGGTCTTGTTTTTCCATATTGATCTATTTATTGTGGACTTGTTTCAAGAAAATTGGGTTTCCATTTCATTCAATATCATACAAACCTAACTCATAATCCAATAATTTTTTCTTTAAAGATATTAATTTATGTTTCTTGGGTTGATATCTCTCTAAATCTCAAATCTGGAATTTACATAAACTAGAAAATAAAACAGATTTCAAGATCAAGGACAAGCCAAGTTTCATGTTGGACTTGCCCCCTATTGTTACACATTATTTTGGTCACCTCGGTGATCACCTGACAACATCTGTTCATGTTCCTTAAAAATATTAAAAGAGACTTTCTCCATAGGAAAAGTGAGTTGCTTTCCTCTTCCAAAAACCATATGAAGGAAGGTTGTCGCACCCTGCTATATGCATGGGGTGCGATGATGCCTGATCATTGCACTCTGCACTATACCTAGATTGCGACGTCGTCACATGTTGCTTGTGTATAGGGTGCGACGATGCTTAAAGCATGGGAAAAGTCAAATTCCACGAATGTTCTAGAAGGGGATCTTCTAGAATATGAGGTGGCCTCCGATCGGTTTGGATCTTACTCACTTCTCTAATTTGGTGGGATCATCCTAATCTCCTCATCCATCTCTCTTTAACACTATATAAGGAGGGATCTCTCATGGAAAAGGCTAAGGTTGAATAGGCTAAGATTTGTATGGAGAGTTCTATTTCAGATTATGCTTGAGAGATTTGCTTTAGTTCTTCAAGTCAGATTGTGGATCTTCTTCATTCACATCCTTGGAGAAAAGGTGTGTGTGTTGAAGAAAAGATCCATCGAAAGGGGGCCTTGCAACATCAAGGCATGGGTTGTATTGTCCACTTTCTATTCACTTAATACAACAATGCATTTCTTCCCTATATAAGCATCTCGTCTTCTATTGTATAATTCCTTGATCATATACATAGATTTCATTAGAATATGTAGATCTTTATTCCCATTCTTTGTTGGTTTTTGATTCTTAGATAGACTTACTATTCTACAAACTCAAGGAAGGAGCTACAAAGATGACACTAGCGAGGAAAAACATTGTTTAAAAGGTATGCCACTTGTAACTCATTAAACTAGTTCATATGATGATGAAGTTTAAGGCGAAGTGTGCATTCTGTTCTATTTTGTTCTAGTTTTTTGTGGAATCTAGGGAGATTTGTTTATGTCTGCATTTACCGTTTAATCCGATAACACCTATTAAGCACATAATTTATTTTATATTAACATCATAGCATCAAAGGTTAATTTGTGTTGCAAGATTACATCTCTTGTGGTTTCATTTATCTTTGATTTGCTTGTTTTGCAAGTTATATTTTCCAAGTTGTTAATAGTTTACTTCTTCAAAGTTGTTATTAACTTAAGATGTTAATCAACATATTGCACATATGAAATATCTCTATTGGATACTTTATAAATAATACTTTGGTATTAATCCACTTGTTTCCAACTCATATCAGCATCTGAGTGGATTGTGGTGGCTTATGCTCTTTATATTGAAGTATTATCTTAAAGCACTAGATCATTAAGTTATTGTAATCCTTTATTTTACATGTTGTATCTTTTGTGGGATTTACTTGTATTTTTCATTGAAGTAAATATTTACTTTCATTCAATAAATCATAATCAAAATTTACTTAAGCTCTCCTAATAATTAGAATATATAAAAGGGATAACCCCCTTGGCCTCTTGAGAGCCAACCAAACGTGAAGCGAAAATCATATTGAGATGGTCGTGATATGATAGCCAATCTGTTACCTCAGGGTGGTGTCTGTGGTCGGAATTTACAGTTGGATTCTAGTTTAGGTGGTAATATTTTCAACATTTGTTTTAGGGATAGAGTTCATCACCTAGATCTTTGTGGGACATTCTTCTTGTGTGAATACATTGATGAGTATGTTTGAATGCTAAATTAAATATCTCATTTGGTGACTCCACCTCAAGATAATATAATTAATAAATACACTACAAGAAGAAATCCTCAAGGTTTAATTCGTCTTATGCCTGAACTTGAAAAATATTAAAGACAAAGGGTAAATAGGCTTAAATACAGAGAAGCCAATAATGATTTAGGACTTGAATCTTTGCAACATATAAGAAAATTATCTGTTGATAATTCAATTTTCCTTAATCCTCAAAGTATAATGCCTACCCCATGGTTAAGATATTGCTATAATCCTTTTTATTTCACTAATATTGCTAGAAAACCTCATGAATTACCAAACACATGGAGATAATGTTATTAGTGCATGTGACCATTGTGATGCTTTCATGGATTTTATTATGATTGCAGAAATTCGCTAAAGGTTTGGATTGATATGTCATTTCTAATGAGTGTAATGATTTGAAGGAACTGTAAGCTATTGATAGTCTAGAAGAAATTCAAGGAATAGAGGGATACCAATCAATGATAATGATGATCATGTTTATACACCATGTGACTCATTCAAAATCATATCGGTTCTTGCATTATTTATAGTTTACATATTTGCTTCCTATGCATGTGTAAAAATCATATATGGTTGCTCATAAACTTGTATGAGATAATGTTCATTTGCATGATATTTGTAAATGTATTATGATTTTTCCTTAGTTTGTGGACCTATTTCAATATGGAGTTCGCTATATCTAGATTAGGGTTTGAGTGTTAGTTCCATCTTTATCAAATATCACATAGTTGCCCATACCCTAACTAATTTACTATATGTTTTACCCTAACTATTTATCTTCTTGTACTTACTTTAAAAAATTTATAAAGGTATCTTCACCCAAGGGAGAAGAGGAGTGGATGGTAGCCTGACTTTGCAAGAAATCAGATCACAAACTTCTCCATCTATGTTTCTTTCATGAGAATGATCATGTCTTGTTGATGACAAAAAAGAGCTTCAAAGAGAACATTGGTGTTTAAAAGAAGCTTTATCAAACTACAAGCCATATATAAAGTTGTTCATTGGATTCATTACTTTGCTACTAAACCCACTATATATGTGAATATGATTAAACTTGGTAGATGGCATGCATGACCCTCTTTTGCTTCAGGAAAGCACCCACATTGTTAAAGATAAAATTTAAAACTACTTTATTTTCTATCTACAACAATTGAAAACTAGTATAATTACTCTTGTATGCATGTTGCAACATCTCACTTATTTGATACTTGAGTTATTTTTAAGGATTCAATGTTGACTTTCCATCCAATCTTATTTTAATTTTTTTAAATGTTATTTATATTCTTTGCTAATCCTAACTAAACTTTATTCTATTTATTTTTGACACAATATAAAAAATAATTAAAATCAAAGCATCAAAAGTTCAAAGAAAGTCATCACACCATAATCCTAAACATTCATTCTTAAAAATAATTCTAAACTATCATACACTATCACTCCCTTTTCAAGATACAAAACTTGCACTTAAGTATTTCTCCCCATAGTCATTTTTGTAGGACGTTAAAAAAAACATTTTTTTAACTAGAAAGCACATAGATAAAAAAATTGCAAATGATGAAGGCATTACTTTAAACATGTTGATTTTTCTCAAATAAAGAACTATCATACATTATCACTCCATTTTCAAGCTACAAAACTTGCACTTAGTATTTATCTCCTTTTCAAGTTACAAAACTTGCACTTAGTATTTATCTCCATAGTCATTTTTGTAGGAGGTAAATTTTTTTTTTTTTTTAACTAGAAATCACATAGATAAACTTTTTGCAAACGAGGAAGGCATTGCTTTAACCGAGTTTGCATATGGTCGTGCACAATGAATTGTTTACAATTTTTCCCTTAATTATAAATTGCAAAACGAAAATAGTTCAAGAATATTATCAATTTTCATTTAGGGAATTATGTCTAATATTTAAGATTCAATGAAGAGCCACTCCTTATCAGTCAAGAACATGTTCTTAGGTCTTTCCAACATCATTACATGCTAGTAACTTGCAACTAAGGCAATCTTTGTAAAAGTTTTCAAAGAACTAAGTTTCACGTTTAATGTTCCAAAGATCAAATGTTTCATAGTTTCAAAGTCTATTTTAAAAGAGGATTAGCAATATTAGAACATGCAATTCATAATCAAACAATCTCAGTAACATGATAACATTAATCTCAAGTGAAGCTTCCAACCTCATGCACTTTACTTTGGCTAGTTAGCAATTGGGCTTAACATGTGAATAGGTGTAACAACCCCTCTGTTACGTCATATAAATACATGAGAAACAATTTGATTTTTTTTGAAACATTAATAAGCATCATTAGAATAAGCGAAACATGACATTAACATAGTTCTGTCAATTACAGTCAAATTCATGATAATAACATATATCAATAAAACACATTCTGCTTCTCTCAATTCATTTCCAAACAAGATTTAGATACTACTTAAAGCATGAAGGATCTGCCACATCACATGATATGAGATTCAGACTACCAACCCAACCTATCCTGCAAGCTTAGGACTTCTAAGACACATAATCAACGCTCAAGTATAGGATTCATCCTATTGATCTTGACCATGTAAGGTCTCAAGACTGGCGACTGTTCTGAGAGAAAATGAAGTCTCTAATTCCCTTACCTTTATCTATTCAAGTCCACTATAAATCTCAACATTCCTTTCTGCAAATTCTGCAATTAACACAGAGAATCTAATATCTTAGTCATCATCTCATAACACTAGGTATTATATTACAAACTAACTCATCATCTTACTACTTTAAGGTCAGGGAGTATTTCAATAGAATCAGGACATAAACTTAATAGTAAAGCATAGTCCCTTAATATCCATCTATCATTTGTGGTAGTTTCAAAATACTTATGTTTCTCTCACTGTGTGACACCTTACAGGGTACAACCAAGCAGATAGGTATCTGATCCATATCACAATTTTTGAAGGAAAGACGACAAAGAAAGACTCTCAGCACAAGGTAGAAACCATAGGCCTAATTTGTAATCTTATGAACTAGCTAAAAATGTGAAGGAAATAAACATGTAACCGAAGAAGGTATATTCTAAGAATGAGCTAAAAGTTTTGTAAGAATCCTGAAGCTTATTTTATAGTAGCACAGTGCAACACCTACAGAGTCAATTCCAAAAGTGCTTAGATGGCTTCTTAAAGGCCCAAGGTTCAGAGGATACAACACCCAAAGTGCACAGAGACCCTCTCAAGTTGGGAAGAGGTCAAAACTTTAAGAAGTACAAGCTCATGAAAGACAATGTGAACATACACCGAGGAGGTATAAATACACACTCAACAATTAGAATCTAAAGGTCAGGAGGGATGCAATAATGAGCGTTGACATTCTTTTCAAAGGAAAATATCAAGAAAGGAAACATCTGGTAATGTCATTGATAAAATATTTGATCACTTCCAAGGATCGAAGATCTTGTTATAGGTACAAATGCCAAAGATCAGAAGAGATAGCGCTTTTGAAGTTGCGCAAGCGATCAGATTTTAGGAAGAAAATTTGACAGGTGGAAACCTTTAAGAATCGATAATCTAGAGCTGAACACGAAGTCCGTAAGCTACGAAGTGATCTACACCATAGATAAGTGAGTGTTTTCTAGCTGTTAGATTTTCAAGAGTTCGATGATTCAGAGAGTTTGGAGTCACAACTGGAGAGTCAAGAACCCAAATCTCTGAAGTCCCAGAGTGAAGGACAGTTGTAGATTTGCAAAATGATTTCAGGCCGTTAGATCTACAAGCCTTCCCACTTTGGAGGTTTGGTAATTAGGGAAAAAGAAGTCATGGTGTTTAAGTGAAGGGACTCCCGGAGTCCCGAATTTTCAGAGTAAATCAACATCATCGATCGATGGGTACACGCGTCTATAGATCTGAGTATTCAAAACTTCCACTATTCAGGAGGTGGTGGTTGAAGGTTTTGAAGGTGTGAGAGGTTCCAAAATCCTAGAGTTTCGAAGTTAATCCTAACCGTTGTTTTGGTAAAGCCAGTACCATGCAGCAACTAGAATTTTTGAATTCTCGGAGCCCGAAGTGCAAAAGCGTCAGAACCACATTCTCGTAAACCCTATCTTAGTTGACGTGTCATAGGCCACCTGTCAACTGATTTCAGATGGAACGTGGAACTCATTTTGGGTACTTTGGTTACATCATCTACACCAATTCAAGTGACACGTGTCACTCTAAATCTTGTGACATGTCATCGATTGTGACAACGTGGCTGCCACGTCACTTCGGAAGGTTTTTACTCTAGAAGAAAGGAATCCAGAGAAACACAGTTCTCCGAAGTGTTGAAGCTCCGAAGTTACCTCTAGTCATAAATCTGAGTAGGGTGTGGGAACTCTCGATCCCTTAGTCATTCGGAGTTTGGCTCTTTGACAAGGTTAAGAGGTAAATGCTAAGGATTAATAAGACCCTGAAGTCCCAAACTTTTGAAGTAAAGGAGATCTGTAGATATAGCGAACAAACGAGGACCGTATATCTTCAAGGCTTAGTCCTTCAGATATTTTTGCAGTTCGACACTCCGAAGGAAAGGAGTGGTTGTTTACAAAAGGTGACAAACTCCAGGAGTTTTGAACATCCGGAGAGGATGAAAACTGTCGATATAAGGGAAGTGTAAGCCATAAGATCTTCGAGCCCTTTGGCGGTTGGTCAATCTGGAGGGAACAGACTCAGGATGTGGAAAGGGAAAACCCCTAAAGTTGGATTTCTGTAGTGGATCTCCATTATAGAAACTCGTGTGAGGATAAGCTTTGCCCACCGTTAGATTAAGCAGTTAAAATTCAATGAAGCAGGGCGGTAGGGAAGGGTAACCTACAACTGTCGGTTAACTAGGCTTACGACCGACTTCGAGCGGTTAACACTTCTAGATAAAAGGAGTTGAGTTATGGAAACCTCTGGAGCGTCGGAGTTCCGGAGCCTCGAATAGTTCCCTTTTGACCTAGGACTAGGTTCTGGCTCTTGGTCACATGCTTAACATGGTTTTAGGAAAAAGGGTTTACGCACTATGGGTTAAGATTCAACTCCTGATACTTTAACTGACCTCCCTCGTTTCTAAAACCTTTGATTTACTTCAAGGTAGCATAGGCATTCATACTGCAAGTAACTCGGGTTCAACAATGAAATCAATGGGAAAAACACAACCTGGTTAACTTGTAGAAGTTCAGATGAATATTACTCAGGGACTCATGATATAGTCAGAGCTACATCCTTATTGACGGACGAACAAGGCACTATTAAATCCTAATGAAACCTCAACTAAACTCTTCTCACACATACTTCTATTATGGATGAATTTACATACTTAAAAATAGACTATATACACTAAAATTCACATTCTATAATTAGGATTAGGCCACTCGATTAGAGCACTAAGACATCCAAAAACATAGATAGGTTTAAATATAACCCTATAACTATTAAATTCTTGGCAGCAAACGCAAAACCTGTCACTGAGATGTTCACAGTATTCTGCAGTGACTCAATCAATCTATTATACTAATACACTCGCAACATAAATAAAAACAAAACATAAATACCAGAAACCAATGAACATGTGTGTTGAATATGTCCTTCCATGCCTTGCGCTCCTTCCTTTCCTTCACTTTCTAATCAGAAAGACTTCACCGGTACCTCCCAACCAACACTAGGGGTACTCTTTTCCCCCCTTAGCACCCCAAGCCACGAAGGGGCCAAGCACAAAAACAAGAACACAATATCTTCCAGGATTTTCTTGCAAGGAAGATATTCCACTCCTTTTACAAGCCTGGATGTCCCAACTCTCACAAGTAAAAAACAGTCAATCAAAAATTCGACAATGTAATAGTGCCTTCCTAGGGTTCGATGCCCTTCCTTTCTACGTCCATTTCTTTATAGAATTCCTCCTCATGGAAATCTTTCCATCATGCATAATTCATTAATTTTTAGAAATTCAGTTCAAGGATTATTCATCCACTACAGGTGTCACATCCTCCCTGGGTTGCACACATAATTTCTCTTTTATTTTTCTTTAAAATCCACCTCTCCGCACATTTCCCCATGCGTTCCTAAATTTCATCTTATTTATCTCTTTGCTTCCCTAATCCCCTTAATTAATGGGTGTCTCCTAATGAGGTTTTAGTTAGGGTTGGATTAGGAGTCTTCTTATTTAGGCTAGGGTAGGTTGACTCAATTTTTATTCTATGCACAACCCATTCTCCCAAGTTATAATTATTTTTAAACAAGGATTTATTTTTAGCAATTTCATGCACCTTTGTGTATTTTATCAATTCTTCAGGTTCTTACTTACTATTTCCTAACCATCAATTTCCTTCAAATATTTACTCATGTCACAATTCATTTGGCCCCTTTATTCAAAATTTATGGTTGGCTTTAATAATTAATACTCCATTGTTCAATTAATTATTTTAATCCATCAAGGTCAAGTAATTCCATTGTTTTCTAGTCCACCTATGTTTATTGACTCAGGTTTCAAATGTGTGACATGCCCTTCAAGATGCATCTAATGCTCCAAGGGTGCCACTTGCATTGACTTGTTTTTGGAAGTTTGTCCAACCCCTTGGAATCAAAACTCCATTCGGTCGACCTTGTGAGAGACTAAGGGTTTCTAAGGAAAAAAGACCCTACCTTATTGTTCACCCCTTAGAAATCTACGTGAGCGGTTGTCCGAGTCTTCCTTGATAGCATCGTGGACCACCCAAACTAGGTAATTGTTAACCTACAGTTCTGGCCATGGCGGTAGTGCTCTTAGGCTGTGACAAGGATGTTTCCTCACCTCTCCCTCAATATTTTATTTTTTGTGCAAGACCCCTTTACTCCTTATGTGATTCAGATTAGAAAGCATCGTCAAGCCTACATCCATTGACAAAAAAAAAGTCAAAATCCATATATATAAATCATACTAAAATCCATCATACATCATAGGTGCATAATAATGAAATAATTAAACAATACAATCCACTCCCTGACTCAATCCGCAATCCAAGGAATCCCTTTGATGCCATCGACATCCATGACCTATCATGTGTCCTGCACACTCAAGATGACTTGTCAAAAGAACATGTCAACACATATATATACATCAATAAAATAAAGAATCTATAACACAACATCATCACATATAACCCAAAATTTGAAAAATCACAGTGTTCCATACCCAGATCACTTGCAAGCAAGTGTTCTCAAAGAATAAGTCAATAATAGTATGCTCAGTAGAGAAGGAAGTTACATACACCCCCTCTTGTTTTAAACTTCACCTCGATGTTTGTATAGTATGAAAAGAAAGTATATAAATGTATCTGATATAGATTTATATGTATAATCTATCAAACAAGTAAGGAAACTATTGACGCATCTCATATGTGTCCTCCTAGGTAGCCGAGTGTGGACTATAATTGTCCCACTGGACCTTGACCTAATCGATTGTTCGATGTTGTAGCCGTCGAATGTGATTGTCAAGAATGTGGATTGGCTCCACCATGAGAGCACCCTCGTCTGACACCTACAAGGAACTCATTTCAAGAACATGTGAAGGGTCACTAATAAAATGTCTCAAAATAGATACATGAAAAACATCGTATATACGCCTAAAAGAATTAGGCAAGGCTAGTCGATATGCCATGGGTCCTTTCTTTTCCACTACTTCGAAGGGTCCCATGAACCTAGGAGAGAGTTTAGCACCCTTTCCAAACTTGATTGAACGCTTATGTGGTTTTACCCGCAAGAAGACTCTGTCTCCAACTTCATAACTATGATCAGGATGATGCACATCAGCATAAATCTTCTTTCGATCTTGTGCTTATTTAATCCTTTTTCTGATTGATTGCATATGTTCTTCCATTTCTTGAATAACTTTTGGTCCCACCTGAACTTTTTCCTCAATTTGATCCCAACTTAACGGTGTCCGACACGGTCTCCCATAAAGAAACTCAAACGGTACCATCTTAATCATACTTTGATAACTGTTATTGTATGAAAATTCTACTAGTGGCAAGAATTCTTCCCAACGTTTTTGTTGGTCCATTACATACATACACAACATTTCCTCCAAAATATGGTTTTTCCTTTCAGTTTTCCCTTCTGTCTCTGGGTGATAAGTTGTGCTAAAGATTAATTGTGTTCCCAAAGCCCCTTGGAAATTGGTCCAAAACCATCTTGTACACACCGATCCTCGATCGGATATGATTATTTTTGGCACCCCATGTAATCTCACTATCTCACTGACAAATACTCTAGTTATTTTCTGTGCCTGATAGATCGTATGCACCATAATAAAGTGTGCACTCTTCGTCAGAGTGTCAACTACCACAAAAATCGAATTGTGTCTTCTTTCCGTTAGTGGAAATCCAACAATAAAGTCCATCGAAATGACTTCCCATTTCGATTCAGGAATAGCATGTGGTTGTAACAATCTTGCTAGATGTCCATGTTTAGCCTTCACTTGCTGACATTCTAGACATCTCACCACGTAACGAAATATGTCTTCCTTCATTCCTTTCTAGATGAACAAAGGCTTGATAAATGCCTTCATCTTTATAACTCCCAGATGAGCCATGTATATTGCTTGATGCACTTCACTTAAGATAAAACTTCTTAGTTCTTCGTTAGGCAGTACACAAATTCTTTTGTTAAATCTAAATAATCCATCGTCGTCTAGTGAATAACCTTCATACCTTCGTACCATCATGGTATCTTGCCCAATATTTTTCTTAACTTCTTTATACCAGTCATCATTGATTTGTAGAGTTATAATATTTTCTCGAAGATTAATCTTAAGAGGTAACACTGAAAATATGTGTGGCCTCCTTAACACATCTGCCACTCGGTTCACAGTTCCTTTAATGTAAGAAATTTAAAAGTCATATTCGCTAAGCAGTTTTGACCAACTCCTTTGTCGCACGTTCAGGTCACTTTATGTACAAATATGTTGAAATCCACAATGATTTGTCTTTAATTCAAATTTTCTCCTGATCAAATAATGTCTCCACACTCTCAAGGCGTAAATAATAGCTATCAACTCCAGGTCATGCGTTGCGTAGTTATCTTCATGCCTTCTCAATTTTTGTGAAATGTAAGTGATCACTTGACTGTCTTACATGAAAAATCCGCCTAGCCCTTCCTTGGATGCATCTGTGCATAGAAAGAAATCCTTGTCCATGTCAGGAAAATTTAGTATTGGTATTGTCATCAACAACTCCTTGAGCCTTTGAAATGCCTCTGTGCATTTCTCAGTCCATAAGAACTTCTTGTTCTTCTTCTGCAATTTCATGATCAAGTTTGCTATCTTTGAAAATCCTTCGACAAATCGTCGGTAATATCCCGCTAAACCCATAAAATTGTGTACTTCATGGATGTTTGTCAGTGTTGGCCATTCCAGAATAGCCACCACTTTCGTTGAATCCACAATGATACCTTCACCAGATATGATATGTCCCAAGGAGTGAATCTTAGATTGGTAAAGAGAGCATTTTGATAGCTTCCTGTATAATTTGTTTTCTCTTAGGCATTGCATGTTAAGCCCTAATATTGTCTCATTACCCCTTAATTGGGGCATATTACATTAGTAATGTTATTTTATTTATGTCGGCTTTATTCCATTAGTTGTAATTATACCTCCTAGTCTCCTATTTATACCAAGGAGACATTTTCATTTGGAATCATCTAGGAATTGTACATTTATGTGGGCATATGGAGGTTGCCCCCTCGAAGAGTCTTATTATTTGAATTTCTCTCTTTTTCAAGGCATTGCGTACTTATTTTGAGGTTTTTCTATTCTATATTGATATTTGGTTCTTAACATATGGTATCAGAGCTCAAGGTCTTGAGGTTTCGCTGCTAGATATGAGACACCTTGGAATTTTTGCTATAACTTGTTTTCTACAATGTTTCAAAAGGAACATCTTTGAGTATATTTAGTAGACGGATCAAGGTATGTTGGATTAAAATTTCAGCTCTTGAGGCCTTATAATTTCGGATATATAGCCTGTGAAAGATAGGGTTCTAAAATCATCCTAAACTGAGTCATTGTGGAATATTTGCTATAATTTCATTTTTGTAATGTTTCAGACCCTAAAATATGAAGGATATTCACAGAAATTAGTAAGGTATCTGTGGTAAAAATTTCAGCTTCTGGGTCTTCTTACATTTGTAGATGCACCCTGTGGAAGATAGGGTATCTTACTAGTCCTATTGACTAGTCTCAACAAGGTGTTCCAGGTAAAACAATCATAACTTCTTCCTAGAGTATCCAAATTGAGTGAGACTAGTTGCATTACATAGTGGATAGTGTTTGGTATTTATGGTATGAGTTTAGGAATTTTATATCAATTATTTTGTGCGGGGCACACTATACAAGGGACATCTCCCAGAAAGGCCAAAAATCAGCAAGTTGTGGGGAAGTTACCATAAATTCCACTTGGCACATCCAATTTTGATCAGACCTGTGGAATTGCAGAGAATAAATATCAGAGAACTACAAAAAATAAAGTTTCATACCCAGAAGGGTCGAAACTTTGGAGATACAACAGAAGAAATATTGTCTAGCAGAACCACCTCAAAATCAAGGTTCAAAAGTGATACTTGGCCAACATGCCACCCAAAAAGGGAACTTCTACACTAAATAAGCCTCCAGATAATCCTACATGGACTCTTGATGAAGGTGAAGAAATGCATAGGGACATAAATGATTTAAAAAATAAGACATTAACAAAATATGAACTACAAGAGATGATGGAGGGTTTAAAAGGGGAGATCATGGAAGGATTGAAAATTTTCATAATAGAGAGGACACCTGAAAGTGAAAATGTATCCCATGAAATTCATGATGAGGACACAAGGAAGGTGAATCAAGAATGGAGAAATTCCAACTTTGGTTTGAAGACCAACCATGTTCCTAAGATCGATATGAAGAAGTTTGATGGCAAGGACCCAATCACATGGATACTTCATATGGAGCAATTCTTTGATCTAAATAATGTGCCACATAAACAAAAGGTATGAATTGCTTCTTTATATTTAGAATCCAATCAATTTGTATGGTATCTATGGATTTGTTCTCGCAAATCACTCGTCACTTGGACAATTTTCATGGAACAAATGATAGCACGCTATAAGGATACAAGGAGCAATACCTTCTTTAGCCAATTGATAAATCTCAAGCAAAAGGGTTCAATTACAGAGCACATTGAGAACTTCCAAAGATTGAATATAAAGATAACAAATATTCTAGATGAGCACTTGATTGATGTATTCATAGGAACTTTAAAGGATAACATTCAACATGAGGTTCGCCTTTGGGAACCCAAATCATTGGAGAATGCATTTAAGGTGGAAAGAAATGTTGAAAGTAAAAATATGGCTATGGCTACTAGAAGGACCAATCCTAACATCTATAG
>JASDQU010101736.1:159209-227297 GCA_032191745.1 Picea mariana | reverse complement strand
TACCTTAAAATAATCTTTGGGCTTCCATGTAGGGCTTCCATGTATCTTTTGAACTGTCTCCATGAAGCCCAAAGATTATTGTAAGTGACAGAGATCCCATCTTCATTGGACATTTTTGGATAGAATTATTTTCTTGTTTGGGTACTCAATTGGCTCATAACTCATCCTATCATCCTCAATCTGATGGACAAACTGAGATAGTGAACAAATGTCTGGAAGGATAACTTCGTTACTTTGTCTCTGATAAAAAAACACAATGGTTTAAATGGTTACCCTTGGTACAATGGTGGTATAACACTTCCTTTCATACTGCAACAAAAATGACACCATTTATGGCACTCTATGGATACCACCCTCCTTCCATCACTTCTTATCTAAAAGAAATATCTAAGGTTCAAGAAGTGGAAGATCACATCGAGCATCAACAACAAGTTCTCCAAATATTAAAGGACAACCTGACCATGGCACAAAATCACATGAAAGAACAAGCAGATTAACATCGTAGTGAAAGAAGTTTTGAAGCAGGAGATTGGGTGTTTTTAAGACTACAACCATACAAACAAATATACCTCAAGCAAGCCAAGAAGGATAATAAATTATCACCAAAGTACTATGGACCTTATAGGGTGTTGCAAAAGATTGGTACTATGGCATACAAATTGGAGTTGCCTGCATCTTCACGAGTACACCCAGTTTTCCATGTTTCATGCTTAAATAAGGTTATAGGTGACAAGANCCACCCTCCTTCCATCACTTCTTATCTAAAAGAAATATCTAAGGTTCAAGAAGTGGAAGATCACATTGAGCATCAACAACAAGTTCTCCAAATCTTAAAGGACAACTTTACCATGGCACATAATTGCATGAAACAACAAGCAGATCAACATCGTAGTGAAAGAAGTTTTGAAGTAGGGGATTGGGTGTTTTTAAGACTACAACCATACAAATAGATGTCCCTCAAGAAATCCAAAACGGATAATAAATTATCACCAAAGTACTATGGCCCTTATAAGGTGTTGCAAAAGATTGGTACTATGGCATACAAATTGGAGTTGCCTGCATCTTCATGAGTAAACCCAGTTTTCCATGTTTCATGCTTAAAGAAGGTTATAGGCGAAAACATCCTACTTCAAACTATATTGCCAGAACTTGATGAGGAAGGAAAAATCATATTGGATCCTGAAGACATCACTGACACAAGAGTTCGCCAGCTGAGGAATAGATCCATTTCAGAGTATCTCATTAAATGGAGGAAACTACCGGCTGAAGATCCCACTTGGGAAGATGAGTCTTTTATACAGAAGCATCTAGAGTTACTCAAGCATTGTGGGAAATGATTGTATCAAGGGGAGGGGCATGTTAAGCCCTAATATTGGCTCATTACCCCTTAATTGGGGCATATTACATTAGTAATGTTATTTTATTTATGTTGGCTTTATTACATTAGTTGTAATTATACCTCCTAGTCTCCTATATATACCAAGGAGACATTTTCATTTAGAATCATCTGGGAATTGTACATTTATGTGAGCATAAGGAGGTTGCCCCCTCAAAGAGGCTTATTATTTGAATTTCTCTCATTTTCAAGGCGTTGAGTACTTATTATGAGGTTTTTCTATGCTATATTGATATTTGGTTCGTAACACTGCAGGACCAACCTCAAGTGTTCATCATGCTCTTCCTTCATCCGAGAATAAATTAGTATGTCATCAATAAAAAATTGAACAAATTTATCCAAGTATTCACGGAACACCCCATTCATCAAACTCATGAATACCCTTGGGGATTTTGTCAATACAAACGATAGAACTGTAAACTCATAGTGTCCAAATATTGTCTTAAAAGTGGTCTTAGGGATATCTTCTTCCTTAATCGTCAATTGGTGATATTTTGACCTCAAGTCAATATTTGAAAATATCATCGCCCCTTTCGTCTGGTCAAACAAATCATCTATTCTTGGCAACAAATATTGGTTCTTGATCGTTTCTTTGTTCAATTGACGATAATCAATACAAAGTCTCCATGACCCATCCTTCTTCCTTATGAAAATAACTAGTGCACCCCAAGGTGACACACTTGGACGAATAAGTCCCAAATCCAACAATTCCTTCAATTGCATTTTCAACTCCTACAATTCAGGCATTGACATCCGGTAAGGAGATATTGTAATCGGTTCAGTTCCTGGTTTCAAATCTATTGTAAACTCCAATTCTCTTTCAAGCGGTAAACCAGGTAACTCTTCTGGAAATATTTCTACAAACTCTTGCACTATCGAAAGAGTTTCTAGTCCTTCTGCCTCGCCCTTTTCATTCAATGCTAAGATTTCATATAGTCTTCATCCCTTGTGCATACTCTTCTACAATTTTAGGGAAGAAATGAATCTCAAGGACACTCCCTGGTTTCTTCCTACAATCACTCTACTTTGTCCCAAATCATCCGTCAAACTTAACTATTTTTTCTTACAGTTAAGTATCGCATCATGCGATTCCAACCAATCCATACCAATCACTATGTAATAAGATCCTAGTATTGTGACATAAATATATACTTTTGTTATAAAGTCTCCCAATTTAAGGTTACAACCTGTAACCTTTCCTTCAACCTTCTGTTTGGAACCCGATCCCATTTCTACGCACTTGAACTCATCCTTATCAACTACCTTTACCTTAATTCTCTTTAGCGTTGCACTAGAGATGAATCTCTCTATAGAACCTAGATCTATCAATACACTATAATTTTGGTCTGCGATCATACTTGATGTCTCTAGAACAATACACTGATGCTCAGCCTGACAGTTATTCGCTGCTGAATGTATCCGGTGGGCCTTGCCCAAATCTCCAACTGTAGTGGGTTCTGACGATCCAACCTCTTCGGCCTTCTCAATCAGAAAATATCGCTGGTAATGCTCACCAGATGTATAACATCCGGTCTTTGGTCTAGTTCTCTTGGTCCCTAAAGTAGAAGTTGCTGGTGTAACAACTTATGATCCTGGTCTATTCTGCTGAACAGGTCTAAATGCTACTGCGGTAGACGATATTGCTATTGTGATCTTATGTAAGGAGTCCTCTGCTGAGGAGTCTGTCACCATGGTGTTGTAAACATAGGTCCTCTAGGCGTAACTCGAGGATCAATATTATGTCCGGGTGGTGTTTGATGTTGTTGTGCTCCTAATGAAGTATGTCCAGTCTTCATAGAGGGAGTCCTGCCCTGACCCCCACCGTTCAGATCTTACTCATCTATGAGGGCCTTCTGAAATGCATCATGCAAAGTCTCAGTCATTAGGATCCTCACCTTCGCATGAATGTTGGAGTTAAGGAAAAACAAGAACTTGTTGACCTTTAACTTCTCCATGTTCATATGTGGAGCATACCTAAGTAGCTCCATGAATCTGGCCTCATACTCCGACACTGTACGACCTCCCTGTCATAAGGCGTTGAACTCATTAAGCTGATGCTCAATAAATTATTCGGACAAATACCTTTCCCGTAACCGTTCCTCGAATAGTTCCCATGACATGTCTTCGACGACCATGTTTAGTTAAGGCACAAGCGTCTTCCACCATAGAAGAGAACTCCCCTTTAGTTGGAAGATCGCCATGCAGAATTTCATGTTGGAGGTGTAATCACGAAGTGCAAAGCACATCGCCATGTTCTCCAACTATGCCTCTATGGCTAAGCCATCCGAGGCACCCAAAAAATCAAGAAATTTCACCTTCTCGAGTTCTTGGTGTATGCTACTACTACCAGTGAGGGCACGTTGTGAACCCTCATTGCATACACACGCTCTTCCCTCATCTCTATCCAGACGGTTTTTCAATGCCTATGACATCCTCTGGAAGGATATCATCATACTTACTATATCTTCCATGACAATATTCTCTTTCTCCACATTCTTCTCATCTTCCTGGGGGTTAGACCATTCGGGCGTGGATGCTATCGGAGGTTTCACACCCCTTCTTCCAGCACCATGTCATCTACTTCCCCTACGTCCTATAACCATGATTACCTGCAAGAACAATTTCTATATTTTTATTAGTGATCTAATTCAATCATTTCATTTAACACAACAGATGGTGTAGTGATCCAATGTCACAGGGTTGAACCCACTCTGATACCATATGTAACAACCCCTCTGTTACGTCATATAAACACATGAGAAAGAGTTTGATTTTTTTTTGAAACATTAATAAGAATCATTAGAATAAGTGAAACATGACATTAAGATACTTCAGTCAATTGCAATAAGATTCATGATAATAACATATATGAATAAAACACATTCTTCTTCTCTTAATTCATTTGCAATCTAGATTTAGATACTACTTAAAGCATGAAGGATCCGCCACATCACATGAGATGAAATTCAGACTACCAACCTAACCTATCATGCAAGGATAGGACTTCCAAGACACATAATCAACGCTCAAGTCTAGGATTCAGCCTATTGATCTTGACCATTTAAGGTCTCAAGACTGGCGACTATTCTAAGGAATAAGGAAGTATCTAATTCCCTTATCTTTATCTATTCAAGTCCACTATAAATCTCAACATTCCTTTCTACAAATTCTTCAATTAACACATAGAATCTAATATCTTAGTCATCAACTCATAACACTAGGTATTATATTACAAAATAACTCATCATATTATTAGTTTAAGGTCAGGGAGTATTTCAATAGAATCATGACAAAATCTTAACAGTAAAGCAGAGTCCCTTAATATCCATCTATCATTTGTGACAATTTCAAAATACTTATGTTTCCCTGAACGTGTGACACCCTATAGGGTACAACCAAGTAGATAGGTATTTGATCCATATCACAAATTTGAAAGGAAAGACGACAGAGAAAGACTCTCATCACAATATAGAAACCATAGGCCTACTCTGTACTCTTATGAACTAGCTAAAATTGTGAAGGAAATAAACCTGTAACCGAAGAAGGTCTGATCTAAGAACGAGTTAAAAGTTTTGTAAGAATCCTGAAGATTCTCTTCTAGTAGCACAGTGCAATACCTCCAAATTCAATTCAAGAAGTGCATATATGACTTCTTGAAGGCCCAAGGTTCAGAGGATACAACACCCGAAGCGCACAGAGACCCTCTCAAGTCAAGAAGAGGTAAAAAATTTCAGAAGTACAAGCTCATGAGATATAGTGCGAACACACACCGGGGAGGCACAAATACACACTCAACAATTAGAATCTAAATCTCAGGAGGGATGCACTAATGAGCGTTGGCATTCTTTTCAAAGGAAAAGATCAAGAAAGGAAACATTTGGTAATTTCATCGATGAAATATTTGATCACTACCAAGGATCGAAGATCTTGTTATAGGTACAAATGCCAAAGCTCAGAAGAGATAGCTCTTTTGAGGTCAAGGCGATCAGATTTCAGGAAGAAAATTTGATAGGTGGAAACCTTTAAGAATCGAGAATCTAGAGCCGAAGAAAAAGTCCCGAAGATACGAAGTGATCTACACCATAGATCAATGAGTGTTTTCTATCCATTGGATTTGCAAGAGTTCGACGTTTCATAGAGTTAGGAGTCACAACTAGAGAGTCAAGAACCCGTAGCTCTGACGTCCCAGAGTGAAGGATAGTCGTAGATATGGAAAATGATTTTAGGTCATTAGATCTATGAGCCTTCCTACTTTGGAGGTTCGGTAATTCAGGACAAATAAGTCATGGTGTTTAAGTGAAGGGACTCCCGGAGTCTCGAACTTCCAGAGTAAATCAACATCGTCGATCGATGGGTACACGTGTATGTAGATCCAAGTATTCAGAACTTCATCTATTCGTGAGGTGGTGGTTTAAGGTTGTGAAGGTGTGAGAAGTTCTGAACTCCCAGAGTTCCGAAGTTAATCTAGATCGTTGTTTTGGTAAAACCAGGACCATCATATCTGGGTTTCGACCTTCTCAAAGTTGGAAGAAACAAGAGTGAAACAACTAGAACTTTTGAATGCTTGAAGCCCGAAGTGTCAGAACCCCATTCTCATAAAACCTATCTTAGGTGATGTGTCATAGGCCACCTTTCCACTGATTTCAGATGACACATGACACTCATTTTGGGTACTTTGGTTACGACATCTACGCCAATTCAAGTGACATGTGTCACTCTAAATGTTGTGACACATCATATATTGTGACAACATGGATGCCACGTCACTCTGGAAGGTTTTCTCTCCGGGAGAAAGGAATCCAGAGCAACAGATTTCTTCGAAGTTACTTCTAGCTGTAGATCTAAGTAGTGTGTGGGAACCGTCAATCCCTTAGTCATTCAGAGTTCGGCTCTTCGACAAGGTTAAGAGGTAACTGATAAGGATTACTAAGACCTTGAAGATCTGAACTTCCATAGTAAAGGAGATCCATAGATATAGCGAACAAATGAGGATTGTAGATCTTCAAGTCTTATTCCTTAAGAGGTTTTGACAGTTTGGCACTCTGGAGGGAAGGAGTGGTTGTTTACAAAAGGTGACAAATTTCAGTAGTTCCAAACATCTAGAGTAGACGACAACTTTCGATCTAAGGGAAGTGCAAGATGTCATATCTCTGATCCCTTAAATGGTTTGACTATCCGGTGGAACAAAATCAGGGTATGGAATGATGCAGGAGCATCGCCATCACATCAAGTGAGCCAGCGCAGAAGTAGGGGACAGCTGGATCAGCGAGCACAAATTTTGAAAATGCTTTGGAATTGTTGCGTAGATCTTAAATGAGTCATTTAAGAGGATGGCGCACTTGTATATTGTAAAATGGACCTTCAGCGGATAGCTCTCATCCTTAGGTAGATAGTCGACATTTAATATAGTTAATGTTGGTAGATAGAATATTTAATTTTAGATTTGATAGCTTTAGATTCCAAGAGGGAAAACGGATATAGACACCCTCATTGTATCATTGTAACATTATCCTGAGCAAGATAATCGAAAAAGAAGCAGAAGAGCATGCAAAGAACTGTATGAAGAACACCCATGTACATATATTGAATTAATAGAAGAAAGCTTTGATTCAAATTCATGGTCTGTGTTGTTTCTCTGTGTATTGATGTTATGCTCATGAATGTTTACTTCCTGTCATACATTTTCTTTTATATGCCGTGTATGTGATTTCATGGAGGAATTGAAGTCTTAAAGGAAAAGTGAATGAGTTTCAATTGTTTCTCTAATTGATCCAGAAGATTCCTGCAAGGAGTGCAGTCGAATTGTCCACAAGGAGTGCGTTGACAGAAGGGTTCAACTAGGGAAAGATTTTGTTCTCATTTCCTCGAATGTGCAGTTAAGCACAGAGCCATGCAAGGAGTGCGCAGGCTAAGATAAGTCTCATAGTTGCGATTCTGAGTAGAGTATTGGAATACTGCTGCTGCAGGTGTGCACAAAGTCGAGTGTCTTCAACACTTAAGCATTGTTGAAGATTTTCCACAAGGGGTGCATGCAAAGTTTCTCTCTGAAGATTGAATTTGTGGAAAGCTCAGGAGGAATAGGCCTTCGAACTCACCGGAGGGTAAGCGCAGGGGAGCTGCTATTGGAAGTCCGAGGGAAGTGTCGCAGGGTTGCGAGTAGGTGAGCGAGTCTCGTGGGTAGACACTTCTTCTTTCATGGACTCACCAGAAGGAGAGTGGACGGTCAACATCCTTTGAGGAGGCATCGCAAAGTTTCATGGATCGTCGGATCTCACGGAGGTGCAAAGAGGTTACAGTGTGAGAGTGAAAGAGGTCAAAGCTCAGGAGGGAGCAGAGCCATCGATCTGAGACAAGAGGACCGTCAGATCTACATGTGACATCGCATATCGGAGAATCGCAAGTCGAAGCACCAATTGGTTGTAACGGAATTTATGATATCGCGATCCATGATATTCTGACAATCCCAAAACCGTCCATCAGTAAGGACATGTGTCAGGAGATCCGGAGGAGTCAGAATCTGGAGAATCGGGCTTTTCGACGACAGATAACTCTTGCATGTTGGAATCACGATCCACGATATCCCGACGGTGACGTGGCAGTGTGGGACCACGGGAGTGAGAGGAAGACAGGTGGTGTAATTCATCGGGGTTTCACGACGAGAAGTACCGATCCATCGACATCTGGATTTGTGATCCCGCAAAGTCCGATATCCTGATAGAAGTGACAGAGGGTTGAAGAGATAGATCACGCGTGTGTCGGAGTTTCGACATATCGCGAGTCAGGAGTTGGAGAGCCAAGAGTTTGGTATCGCGAGTTGCGAAACCATGATAAGGTAGAAGTCCCGATAAGGAGAGAGAAAGTCAGCGTTCACTAAAGGCATCAGGTCTCGGGGATTTGGGAGCCCAGTGATCAACAGAGAACTTGCGAAGCTGTGAGTTTCGATCCCCCGATAAGTCAAGGAAAGGGGACCGCGTCGAAGAGAATTTGTGGGTGTAGTTTTCCCGATAGGGAAATTGAAGAACCTTGGAGTTCTTCGAGCCGAGAGGAAGAAGATCCTATTGGAGCGGATGTGCCCGTGAGGGCGCGATTGCGTCATAAGTGGTATCAGAGCCGAAATTATTTGCTTTCTGTAGCAGAGAAGAAAAGAATTCCACATGACGCCTAGAAGAGAAAGACAATCACCTGATCCAGAAGACAGGAAGGTGAGGAGAAGAGGTAGACAGGTAGTCAATCCAGAAATGGAGAGACAGATGAGAGATCTCCGAGCAAGGCTCGAAGACATGGAGATAGCTCAGAGACGCACAGCTAGTGCAGGGGATTTCAGCGATTCGGAGGATGAAGTTGAAGACGAACACGAAGAGGAAGTTGCAGCCGAGGATGCATCAAACGAGCGGTTGATTAAAGCCATTGCCAGGATGGGTGCGAAAGAAAAGATGGACATTCCAGTTTACAAGGGAAATTTGGATGCAGAAGAGCTTTCAGATTGGATCCGAGCTCTTGACACCTATTTCGACTATGAAGATGTCGAAGAAGACAAGAAGGTCAAGCATGTTGTCACACACTTGAAGGGACATGCAACATTGTGGTGGGACGAGCTACAAGATGATAGACGCTGCAAAGGCAAGCAGAAGATTAAGAGCTAGGACAGGATGATCACAAAGATGAAAGCGAAACTCATCCTGAGAGATTACCAAATTACTCTATTCAGGAGGATGAAGAACCTGAGACAGAAGCTGATGACAGTGAAATAATACACTGAGGAATTCTATCGACTGAACATTAGAGCAGGTCATTGGGAGAGCGATGATGAGAAAGTTGCTAGATATTTGAATGGTCTGAGATACGACATTTAGGATGAATTAAGCATGGTTACCATCAGAACGGTAGAGGATGCTTATCATATGGCTCTGAAAGCAGAAGAGAAGCTGAGCCGAAAGAAAGGACAGAGGGGCCGAGGCAGAAGTCATCCCAGAGGCAAAGCAGTTGCCCAAGACAAATACCAGAAGCCCAAGGAGGAATGGAAGAAACCTCAGACTCGTGCAGAGAGAGGTGGAACCTCACAGTGAGGACCATATGTTGAGCAGAAAGGACAGCATAATGAGCAGAGGGGAGATTATGCTGATGGAAACACTCTTCCTCGTACTAGAGGTCGAGGTAGAGGAAGAGGTGGAGTAATCAAATGCTTCACATGTGGGAAGAACGGGCACAAGTCATACAAGTGTCCAGAGAAAAAGAAGGACATTGGAGAAGCTCACATCACCGAAGTGCAGAGATGGGATGCTGAGGCCGAAGACACAAAAGGCGGAAGGTCACTGATGATGCGTAAAGTTCTCTTAACACCCGAGAAGGAGGTGGAGGACTCAGCTCAAAGGACCAGACTGTTCAGAACAGCTTGCAAGACCAAGGATAGGGTGTGCAAGGTTATCGTGGACAGTGGTAGCACAGATAATCTCATTTCAACCGAGATGGTAGAAAAGCTGGAGCTAGAAACAACTGATCACCCGAATCCATACAAGGTTTCATGTCTACAGAAGGGACATCAGGTATGTGTCACTAAATAGTGTTTAGTTGAATACAAAATAGGAGAGTATAATGATAAAGTACTCTGTGATGTTATTCCTACTGATGTATGTCATTTATTGTTGGGTAGACCATGGCAATATGATAGAAATGTGATTCATGACAAGAGAATGAACACATATACCCTGGAGAAGAATGGGATAACATATAGGTTGCTTCCGATAAAGGATAAAAAGGTGAAGCCGGAAGTGAACAACACAGTACTTCTCATGAGTGGGAAGGAACTTCTTACAGAGGTAAACAAGAAGGAAGATCCACAATTCTTTGCGGTCAGAAAACTGAAGATTGTTCTGACTAGCACAAGAGTGGATGATCTACCAGAAGAGGTTCAGGAACTGCTGGAAGAATTTGCTGACATCATAGTGGACGAATTACCTCATTCGTTGCCACCAATGAGGAGTGTGAGTCATCATATTGATCTCATACCAGGATCTAGTTTGTCGAACAAAGCCGCGTACAGGTTGACGCCGCAAGAAAATGAAGAGGTCAAGAAGCAGGTCCAAGAGTTGGTGGACAAAGGATTGATCAGGGAAAGCTTGAGTCCATGTGTTGTTCCAACAATACTCAGCCCAAAGAAAGACGGAGGCTGGAGGATGTGTACCGACTCAAGGGCGATTAATAAGATAACCATTAGATACAGGTTTCCATTGCCGAGGATGGATGATCTGATGGATTGCCTGAGTGGGGAAAAATATTTTTCAAAGATAGATTTGAAAAGCGGATACCACCAGATTCGCATGAGGGAAGGCGATGAGTGGAAGACAACCTTCAAAACCAACGAAGGACTGTATGAATGGCTAGTCATGCCGTTTGGTTTGACGAATGTGCCAAGTACCTTTATGAGGTTGATGAACGAAGTGCTGAAAGAATTCATCGGGAAATTTTTCATTGTGTATTTGGATGACATACTGATTTACAGTAAATCAGAGGCTGAACACTTGAAGCATTTGGCCATTGTGATGAAGAAGCTACAGCAGGAGAAGCTGTTGATTAATATGAAGAAGTCCTCATTTATGAAAACAGAGCTCATTTATTTGGGTTTTGTTATTTCGGCTAATGAGTTGAGGATAGATCCGGATAAGGTGGAGGTGATTAAGAATTGGCCATCACCGAGAAATGTTTTCAAGGTGAGGAGTTTCCATGGTTTGGCTAGTTTCTACCGGAAGTTCATCAGGAATTTCAGTGGAATTAGTGCAGCGATGATGGATACAGTGAAGAAGCGGCATAAGTCTTTTCACTGGACAACAGAGGCTGAGAAGAGATTCAATCTGTTGAAGCGAAAGATCACGAAACAACTGGTTTTGGTGTTACCGGATTTCCAGAAAACATTTCAGGTGAAATGTGACGCAAGTGGGTTTGCCATAGGAGCGGTCTTGAGTCAGGAAGACAGGCTAGTTGCATATTTCAGTGAGAATCTCGATGAGGAGAAACTGAAATAATCCACGTATGA
Source organism: Picea mariana (assembly GCA_032191745.1). NCBI lineage: Eukaryota > Viridiplantae > Streptophyta > Pinopsida > Pinales > Pinaceae > Picea > Picea mariana. The sequence continues at coordinate 215,871 of JASDQU010101736.1, read as the reverse complement.
CAAGAAATTTTATGCTATCATTCAGGCACTGAAGAAGTCGAGGCATTACTTGATCCCAAAAGAATTTGTATTGTATAGTGATAATCATGCATTACAGTTTGTGACTCAACAGGAGAAGTTGAATCAGAAACATGCTAAATGGGTAGAGTATATGCAAAATTTCACATTTGTGATTAAGCATATTTCGGGTACTGCTAACAAAGTGGCTGATGCTTTGAGCAGGAAGTGTTTGTTACTGCAGGAATTCCGAGTCAAGACATTGGGTTTTGAGGATCTCAGGGACATGTACGCAGGAGATGCAGATTTTTCAGAAGCATATGAAGCAGCTGAGAATCCAGCTCTCAGAGACAGGAGTCCTTGGATAGACTATATGATCCAGGAAGGGTTGTTGTTAAGAGGCAATCAACTGTGTATTCCAAATTTCTCCATGAGGGAGAACTTGTTAAAGGAGAAACACAATGGTGGATTAGCAGGACATTTTGGCCATGACAAAACATTCGCGAAGCTGAGCGAATCATATTTTTGGCTAGGGATGCAAGCAGATGTCAAGAGACTCGTTGAAAGATGTCGAATTTGCCATCATTCGAAAGGGAGGAAACATAATGCAGGTTTTTATCAACCATTTCCCATACCAGATAGGCCATGGGAGGCGATCAGCATGGATTTTGTATTGGGTTTGCTGAGGACACAAAGAGGTGTTGATTCCATCTTTGTGGTGGTGGACAGGTTTTCTAAAATGGCACACTTCATCCCATGCCAGAAGACTAGCGATGCGACTCACATCGCAAATCTATTTTTCAAGGAGGTCATTCGACTTCATGGATTGTCGAAAAGCATAGTTTCGAACAGAGACACGAAATTCCTAGGGAATTTTTGGAGGACCTTATGAAAGAATCTAGGAACTAATTTGGCATTTAGTTCAGCTTATCATCCTCAGACGGATGGACAGACGAAAGTGGTCAACCGGAGTCTGGGAGATTTATTGAGAAGCTTGGTGATAGAGCACCATACCAGTTGGGACCACATATTGCCACAGACAGAGTTTGCATACAACGACTCAGTGAATAGGAGAACAGGTAAGAGTCCATTCCAGATTGTGTATGGCACACAGCCGAGGGGAGTTTCTGAGTTGAGAGATTCAGGACAGATTGCTACTAGCAGTGCTAGTGTAGAAGAATTTGCTGAGGCGATGAAAGAACTTCACAGTCAGGTGAAGGAGTGACTGTTGGATTCGAACCATGAATATAAGCGCAGAGCAGATTAGCATCGGAGACAACTTTAGTTTGAAGTTGGCGATATAGTTCTGGCACATTTGAGGAAGGAAAGGTTCCCGAGGGGAACATACAACAAATTGAAAATGAAGAAAATCGGGCCATGCAAGGTCTTGAGAAAATTCGGAGAAAATTCTTATGAGATTAAGTTGCCGGATGGCATCGGGATATCTCCGATATTCAATATTGCAGATTTATACCCATACAGGGCTGGAGAAGTAGAGACTAGAACTGAGGAACCAGTGATCCAGTGGATGAAACAATTGTGAGTTGCAGAAAAGCCATAGATGGAGTGCATACTGGACAAGAGAGTGAGTAAGAAGACCCGAAGAAAGGAATACTATGAGTATCTGGTCAAGTGGAGGAATCACCCAGTGGAAGATGCCAGCTGGGAGAGAGAAGTAGTGATACAAAAGCATGGACAGACCGTGCAAGAGCTCATGGACAGGAGCCCATGAAATTTTTCAAGCCGAGGAGTATGATGCAGGAGCATCGCCAGCACATCAAGCGAGCCAACGCGGAAGCGGGGGACAGCTGGATCAACTAGCACAAATTTTGAAAATGCTTTGGAATTGTTGCGCATATCTTAAATGATTCATTTAAGAGGATGGCACACTTGTATATTGTAAAATGGACCTTGAGCGGATAGCTCTCGTCCTTAGGTAGATAGTCGGCATTTAATATAGTTAATGTTGGTAGATAGAATATTTAATTTTAGATTTGATAGCTTTAGAGTCCAAGAGGGAAAATGGATATAGACGCCCTCATTGTATCATTGTAACATTATCCTGAGCAAGATAATCGAAAAAGAAGTAGAAGAGCATGCAGAGAACTGTATGAAGAACACCCATGTACATATATTGAATTAATAGAAGAAAGCTTTGATTCAAATTCATGGTCTGTGTTGTTTCTCTGTGTATTGATGTTATGCTCATGAATGTTTGCTTCCTGTCATACATTTGCTTTTATATGTTGTGTATGTGATTTCATGGTGGAATTGAAGTCTTAAAGGAAAAGTGAATGAGTTTCAATTGTTTCTCTAATTGAGCCAGAAGATTCCTGCAAGGAGTGCAGTCAAATTGTCTACAAGGAGTGCATTGACAGAAGGGTTCAACTAGGGAAAGATTTTGTTCTCATTTCCTCGAAGATGCAGTTAAGAACAGATATGTGCAAGGAGTGCGCAGGCCAGGAGAAGTCTCATAGTTGCGATTCTGAGCAGAGTATCGGAAGACTTCTGCTGCAGGTGTGCGCAGAGTCGAGTGTCTTCAACACTTAAGCATTGTTGAAGATTTGCCACAAGGAGTGCGTGCAAAGTTTCTCTCTGAAGATTGAATTCGTGGAAATCTTAGGAGGAATAGGCCTTCGAACTCACTGGAGGGTAAGCGCAGGGGAGCTGCTATTGGAAGTCCGAGGGAAGCGTCGCAGGGTTGTGAGCAGGTGAGCGAGTCTCGTGGGTAGACACTTCTTCTTTCGTGGACTCACCAGAAGGAGAGTGGATGGTCAACATCCTTTGAGGAGGCATCGTGAAGTTTCATGGATCGTTGGATCTCACGGAGGTGTAAAGAGGTTACAGTTTGAGAGTGAAAGAGGTCAAAGATTGGGAGGGAGCAGAGCCGTCGATCTGAGACAGGAGGACCGTCAGATCTACACGTGACATCGCATATCGGAGAATCGCAAGTCGAAGCACCAATTGGTTGTAACGGAATTTACGATATCGCGATCCGCGATATTCCGACAAGCCCAGAACCGTCCATCAGTAAGGATGCATGTCAGGAGATCCAGAGGAGTTGGAATCCATAGAATTGAGGTTTTCGACGACAGAGAACTCTTGAATGCTGGAATCGTGATTCGCGATATCCTGACGGTGACGTGGTAGTGTGGGACCACGGGAGTGAGAGGAAGACAGGCGGCATAAGTCATTGGGGTTTCGTGTCGAGAAGTGTCGATCCATCGACATCGGGATTCGCGGTCCCGTGAAGTCCGATATACCGATAGAAGTGACGGAGGGTCAAAGAGACAACTCACGTGTGTGTCGGAGTTTCGGCATATCGCGAGTCGGGAGTTGGAGAACCAAGAGTTTGGTATCGCGAGTTGCGAAACCGTGATAAGGAAGAAGTCCCGATAAGGAGAGAGAAAGTCAGCATTGACTAAAGCCATCGAGTCTCAGGGATTTTGGAGCCCAGTGATCAACAAAGAACTTGCGAAGTCGCAAGTTCTGATCCCCCGATAAGTCAAGGAAAGGGGACCGCGCCGAAGAGAATCTATGGGTGCAGTTTTCCCGATAGGGAAATTGAAGAACCTTAGAGTTCTTCGGGCTGAGAGGAAGAAGATCCTATTGGAGCGGACGTGCCAGTGAGGGTGCAAATGGGTCATGGAATAGGAAAAACCTCCAAGGTTGGAATTCCATAGTGGATCTCCACCATAGAAACTCATGTGAGGAGAAGCTCCGCTCGTCATTAGATTAAGCAGTTAAACATCAACTAAGGAGGGTGGTAGGGAAGGGTAACCTACAACTAAATGTTAACTCAGCTTATGACTCGATTCAGCTGGTTAAAACTTCGATAGAAAAGGAGTTGAGTTATGGAAACCTTCAGAGCGTCAGATTTTCGGAGCCCCAAATAATGCCCTTTTGACCTAGCACTAGGTTCTGGCTCCTGGTGACATGCTTAACATGGTTTTATAAAAAAAGGGTTTATGCACTATGGGTTAAGAGTCAACTCCCGAGAATTTCATTAGCCTCCCTCGTTTCGAAAACCTTGGATTTAATTCAAGGAAGCATAGGCATTCATACTACAAGTAACTTGGGTTCAACAACAAAATCAACGGGAAAACAATAACCTGGTTAACTTGTAGAAGCTCATATGAATATTACTCAGGGAGTCATGATACAATTAGAGCTACATCTTTATTGACAGACGAACAATGCGCTACTAAAGCATAACAAAACCTCAACTAAACTCTGTTCACACATACCTCGATTATGGATGAATTTAAAGACTTAAACATATACTATATATACATTAAAATTCACATTCTATAATGAGGATCAGGCCGCTCGATTAGATCACTAAAATGTCTAAAAACATAGAGAGGGTTAAATATAACCCTGTAACTATTAAATTCTTGGCAGAAAACACAAAACCTAGCATTCATACCTTTACACGATTCTGCAGTGACTCAATCAATCTATTATACTAATACACTCGTAAAATAAATAAAACTAGAATATAAATACTAGAAACCAATGAACCTGTGTGTTGAAGATGTCATTCCAGATCTTGCGCTCCTTCCTTTCCTTCACTTTCTAGTCACAGAGACTTCACCAGTACCTCCCAACCAATGCTAGGGGTACTCTTATTCCCCCTTATCCCCCCGAGATGCAAAGGGGACAAGCAAAAAAACCAGAACAAAATAGCTTTCATGCTTGCCTTGCAAAGAAGAGCTTCCACTCTTTTTACAAGCATGGATGTCCCAACTCTCACAAGTAAAAACACAGTGAATAAAAAATTCAACAGCGTAACAGTGCCTTCCCAGGGTCCAATGCCCTTCCTTTCTACACCTATTTCTTTATAGAATTCCTCGTCACGAACATTTGTCCCTCATGCATAATTCATTAATTTTTATAAATTCAATTCAAGTATTATTCATCCACTACAGGTGTCACATCCTCCTCGGGTTGCACACGAAATTTCTCTTTTATTTTTCTTTAAAAGCCACCTCTCCTCACATTTCCCCATGTGTTCCTCAATTTCCTCTTATTTTTCTCTTAGTTTCCCCAATCCCCTTAATTAATGGGTGTCTCCTAACTAAGTTTTAGTTAGGGTTGGATTAGGAGTCTTCTTAGTTAGGATAGGGTTGGTTAAATCAATTTATATTCTATGCGCAACCCATTCTCTCAAGTTGTAATTATTTTTAAACAAGGATTTCTTTTTAACAATTTCATGCACCCTTGTGTATTTTAAACATTCTTCAGGTTCTTACTTAATATTTCCTAACCATTGATTTCCTTCAAATCTTTACTCATGTCATAATTTATTTAGCCCCTTTATTCAAAATTTATGGTTGGATTTAATAATTAATACTCCATTGTTTAATTAATTATTTTAATCCATCAAGGTCAAGTAATTCCATTGTTTTCTAGGCCACCTATGTTTATTGACTCATGTTTCAAATGTGCGATGTGCCCTTCAAGATGCAACTCATGCTCCAAGGGTGGCACTCGCGTTGAATTTTTTTTGGAAGTTTGTCCAACCCCTTGGAGTCAAAACTCTATTTGGTCGACCTTGTGAAAGACTAAGGGATTCTAAGGAATAAGGGCCCTGCCTTATTGCGTGCCCCTTAGAAATCTACGTGAGCAACTCTCTCAATTTTCCCTCACAACATCATGGACCACCCAAACTAGGTAATAGTTAACCTACAATTCTGGCCACGACAGGAGTGCTAGTAGGCCGTGACATGGATGTTTCCACAACTCTCCCTCAATATTTGGTTTTTTGTGCAAGGTCCCTTTACTCCTTATGTGAGTCGGATTAGCAAGCATCGTCAATCCTATATCCACTAACAAAAACAATTTCAAAATCCATATATATAAATCATATTAAAATCCATCATACATCATAGGTGCATAATAATGAAATACTCAAACAATACAATCCACTCCCTGACTCAAACTGGAGTCCAATGAATCCCTTTGATGCCACTGACATCCATGACCTGCCATGTGTCATGCACACTCAATATGACTTGTCAAAAGCACATGTNTATATATATATATATATATATATATATATATATATATATATATATATATATATATATATATAATCAAGCATCTATAACACGTCAACATCATCACATATAACCCACAATATGAATGAAATCACAATGTTCCTTACTCGGATCACTTGGAAGCAAGTGTACTCAAAGAATAAGTCAATAATAGTATGCTCAGTAGAGAGATATGTTACAATATCTATCCTTCATTCTCATGTCCTTAAGGAAGGAACTGTTAGCACTGAGAGCCACACTCAGACTGCCATGAGTGCAAGTCCATTACCCATCAGAATTTATAGATAATTGTTTATATCAAGGTGAAAAATGGATGAGGAAAGCTCAGAAAAGGTGTCAATCACAGAAGGAAATCTCAAAGTATAGACCAACAAGTAAGGATTTAGACAAATAAAAATCAAGGTTTTAAATATTAAATGAGGGTGGAAGATCATATAAGAAGTGTGGAATATATCTATCATCTACATTAGGTAGCAAGATAGCTATATGAAGAAGACTATGTGAAATGAGAACCTCTCAAGACAAGAGAAAAGCTCTGATATATGTTCAAGCATTATCACAATATAGCATATAATGAAATAAGGATGCAACTAGCTAAACAAATCATTCAGTTAGTTGAAATCAAGGTAAGATAACAATCAAGAGATAAGGAAAAAGATTGATTTCCATTAACAAAGTGTCTTAAATATCGTTTACATAGTAGGAACAAAATCTTTGTTATATGACAATATCAAAACTAGAGGTCTGTCCCATACCATTCCAACCTGAAAAATTAAATCAATTTTAAAAGGGAGGATCAACAAGGAAGAGCAAGGAGGGTAGGAAACAATTTGCAAAGTCATTCCATTGGGCATGGAGTCAACACATCCTACAGATCAAAGGCACTCAAGCTCATACCAGACCAAAAGGGCTATAATTGATGGATGGAGGTATAAAAAATATAAAAAAAAGAATAATATCATCAAGCAAAGATCCTCTCTGCAAAAATGACTTAAAATATTACTAGAACATAGAGCATGAAAGGAGGAAATTACTACAAATCATTTGCAACTCATGAATCTCCTACCTCATGAACAACCATTGATATTCAATTCCTGCAATTCCATTCAAGAAATAAGACAATTTAAAATGATAATAAAGAACACAAAGTCTGATAAAAAACTCTCATGAGTCTCTAATGGTAGAAATGCTAATTACAACAAGCTCTCAGGCTTACAATTGAGCAACTAAATTGCTCCTCGAGCTGTCTCCTCTATTGGATCATGAATCCAACGCTTTTCTTCTCAAAATCCCTTTCATTTACAGTGAGTGATATCTCTCTACCATAAGGATGTAGAAACCAAGGAGCTACGCATGATCCTCCTCATTTAGGAGTCTTATTACAAAATAGTCCAACAAAAACTTAACAAAATCCTAACAAAATCCTTATTTTTGGTATCTTTTCTATTGTGATAAATTCCTTTTTAAATAGGTCATTCTACTTGACATGAAGATGGAACACATGTCCCTCATGTCCAAATAACTTCTAGGAGACCATTCAAACCTTCCTTCACAGCTGGAAGCCTTCCCATAGCTCAAATTTGTCGTATGGTTAGAGTTTGTAATGCCTGTGACAACATGCGCTGTGAACTTTCCTGTAGGTGATGTTTTTGGATTTTCTCCAAAAATACAAAGTGGGTCAGGATAAATGTTTGTCACCAAGTAAAAACACCATGTTTTTCCTCCACGCCAAATTTCATAGGAACCCAAATTGTCATTCAAAAGTTACAATAAAAATAATCCTCTGTTGTGTGGTAATTTCTTAAAAACTATCATAAATACCAGTTCACAACGCCAGTGAGTTCATGCACTGCAAACTTTAATGTAGTAGCTCGTTTCATTTTTTCCAATGCTTTATCATTTCAAAACTCTATAAGGTGTCCCAAGAATGTTGTAAACTTCATAATCTTGATGATCTTGACTAAAGGAAATCACCCAAACTGATAATCATGGCTTACAAATCATAACAATCACCAAAATATGTAAAATGCATGAAACAAGAAATTTGACCAAAACTGATATTGTTTTTGGGAAGATCAATGCCTTTATCTTCTAGTTCTGGAGATTCTTCTAATAACCACCTTGGCTAACATGTATAATCACTGCTTGGCTACTTTTTGTAATTTATTATGACAGTTGGTGTGTGAAAACATACTATAAAGGAAATAATGTTTCAATGATAGTCAAACTATTTTAAAGAGGTTGACCTTATCCAAAGCTGATACACCCTCTCTTCTACACATTTATAAATGAGACAGAGAACTCTTCAACATAGAGGGATAAGAGTAACATCTGAGAATTTTCATGAAAGGAAGACTGATAAAAACTCTGTTAAAACAGATTTTGAACCATCATAAAATCTGGTCATAAGCATGAAAACCATATGAAACTTTAAAATGTGTTTCAATTAAAATATGGGCCACATGACTCAAGATAAGTAAGGGTAAACATTTTGATTTTAGAGGCTGAATTTTGGGGATGTGAAAGATAGAAACTTCAGCAGGCCTGGAACAGAGGGTTCGCAACGCCTGACTGACAATTCACAACACCTAATTCATGGATTATCCAAAACCCTCTTCTCAACCTTTAACACGGTATGAAAAACCTCATGGAGTACCTGGTAACCTTGGGCTTGATGCTAATGTTTGTGAATGTGAAAAAATATTTTTGCAAGCTGACCACCCCAACGCTTCTCTTCAACCAATTCACAATGCTAGTTCCCAGTGCCAAATTCAAAATCAATGGCGCACTTCAAGGAGACTATTGGACTACAATTATATGTGCTAACATCTGGGTCCACAAGGGATGGATACCTCCCTATGAGAATCCAAGAACATGTAGTTCCAGTGCCTTATCCATTCCATCTCTGCAATCTGTACTATGTCTATGCCTTGAGAGCACCTCTGATCATTTATTGAAAACTGAAAAAATGCTCAATGCAAACCAAATGCTTGCATAGAAATCTTATTTATATACATTCCTACATTAGTTTATCCAGATGAGATTATTTTCTTAAGTATAATCATATTTCTAGTGAAGCCAGACAATCATTTGGCTAGTAAAACACATTTATTGTATAGTGCAGATGAAAGCATAAAAATAATATAACATTTGCAACATAAAATTCATCAATAGTTCATGCTTACAAATGCAAATTATTATAAAATACAAAGCTGCAACATAAGGAGCCTTTTGAAAAACTATATCCATTAAAAAAACTACTGGATCATGGAGCTCATGGTGAAATTCTAGCTGAGACAACTCATGTGCAAAATCTCTTACATTAAGTATTTTCTATCCTTTTGTTCTAAGCTAAAAGGTGCATAACTTAGGCGGATAAAATCCTCCAAATTAGCTACCGTTGGGTCAAGGACAACTATTTCTTCATGTTGTTCCAGCTGAAGTTTGGATTGTATCTACATATTACCAGTTTCATGATTGCTGCCAATTTCATTTGTCTGATTATTTTCTTCTATTCCAATTTCCTGGAAAAGTATATCACTTTGAAAAACACTGGAAAATGTTTGAGGAACATGAGGAACAAATACTCCTTCAACAATTCCTTCACTACTAGCACCCTGATCTTTAAAATTGACAGATATTTTATATAAAAGATCAAATTCTATACAACATTCCTCAAAAAGAAGATCAACATAATACCTTTGTTTGCAATAACCATTGAATGCATTATGAAAATTTGTCAATGAATGAATGCTAGCAACATGGAGGGTTCTACACCACTCATGAGCATGTCCTTTGAAATAAAATGTGAACATTTTAATAAGAACATCCTCATGATTAATATTTAGCCTATGCATACACTCATGAAAATCCAACAAGTCCTCACCAGGATGATCATGCTCGTTTCCCCCAAACCTTGGAAGGCAACGTTCCCATACTTCTCTATCAAGTACAAGATTTGGAAATCTAGGTATACAAGAGAAGTCACAAAATGCATACCTCTGAGCTAGGATCTTGTCCATTTAAAAAAAGTGAAGTTGCCAATAGATCTCTGAACAATGGAGTTGCCATGGTGAAATATAAGTAGTCTAAAAGTGTCTAGCTTCATTTCACCATCCAAAGCTAGATCTAATCATCATAGTTCACCCAGGGAAGGTATCTTCATTGTCCTCCCCAACAACGATGCCAAACATGTTAGCATTGAGAGTCACACTCAGACTTCCATGAGTGCAAGCCCAATCCCCATCATAATTTATAGATAATTGTTTATATCAAGGTGACAAATGGATGAGGAAAACTTAGAAAAGGTGTCAATCACAAAAGGCAATCCTAAAGTATAGACTAGCAAGTAAGGATTTAGACGACTTCAAATCAGGGTTTTAAATATTAAATGAGGGTGGAAGATCACATAAGAAGTGTGGAATATATCTATCATCTACATCAGGTAGCATGATATCTATATGAATAAGACTCTGTGAAATGAGAACATATCAAGACAAAGAGAAAAGATCTAATATATTTGCAAGAATTATCACAATATAACATATACTGAAATAAGGATGCAACCAGCTAAACGAATCATTCACTTAGCTAAAAGAAAAGTAAGATAACAATGAAGAGATAAGGAAAAAGACTGATTTCCATTAACAATGTGTCTTACATATGGTTTACATAGTAGGAACAAAATATCTGTTATATGACAATATCAAAACCATAGGTCTCTCCCATACCATTCCAACCTAAAAAATTAAATCAATTTTAAAATGGTGGATCTACAAGGAAGAGCAAGAAGGATGGTAGCAAACAATATGCAAAATCATTCCATTGGGCATGGAGTCAACACATCCTACAGATCAAAGGCACTCAAGCTCATACCAGGAAAAAAGGGCTATAATCGATGGATGGAGGTATAATAAAGATAAAAAAAAAAGAAGAATATCATCAAGCAAATATCCTCTCTGCAAAAATGACTTAAAATATTACTAGAACATAGATCATGAAAGGAGACAATTACTACAAATCATTTGAAACTCATGAATCTCCTACCTCATGAAAAACCATTGATCTTCAATTCCTGCAATTCCATTCAAGAAAGATGAAAAGGTAAAATAATAATGCAGAACACAAATTTTGATAAACAACTCTCATGAATCTCTAATGGCATAAATGCTAATTACAACAGTCCCTCAAGCTTACAATTGAGCAACTAAACGGCTCCTCCATATCTCTCCTCTCTTGGATCATGAATCCAACCCTTTTATTCTCAAAATCCCTTTCATTTATAGTTAATGATATATCTCTACCCTAAGGAGGTCGAAACCAAGGAGCTACATAGGATCCTCCTCCATTTAGGAGTCTTGTTATAAAATATTCCAACAAAAACTTAACAAAATCCTATTTTTGGGGGATCTTGTCTATTGCGATAAATGTATTTTTAAATAGGTCATTCTGCTTGATATGAAGATGGAACACATGTCCCTCGTGCCCAACTAACTCCTAGGATACCATTCAAACCTTCCTTCTCAGCTGACATCCTTCCCATAGCTTGATTTTGTCAGACTGTTAGAGTTCACAACGCCTGTGACATCATGCCCTGCGAACTTTCCTGTAGGTAATGTTTTTGGATTTTATCCAAAAATACGAAGTAGGTCAGGCTGAATGTTTGTCAGAAATTCAAAAACATTATTGTTTTCCTGCACACCAAATTTAAGAGGAACCTAGATTGTCATTCAAAAGTTACAAGCAAAACAATCCTTTATTGTGTACTAATTTCTTTAAAACTATCATAAATACCAGTTTGGAGCGCCAGTGAGTTCATGCGCTCTGCACTCTCCTGTAGCAACCCGTTTAACTTTTTCCAATGTTTTATCATTTCAAAAATCTATCAGGTGTCCCAAGTGTTAGAACTGAGAGTCACCCTCAAATTGTAAGAGGATAAGCCCAGTACCGATCATAATATTTGGTGGATGTTGGTTTTGTGAGTGGAGGTCAAATGGACAAAACTCAGTACACGAATAATTTTAACACATAAACTGGACAAGAAATGCACAAGGAAGTGAGGGCCTCATTAACTTTATTCAGTGATTTGATTTTAAGTGTGAGAAGAAGGAAGACTTAGTGAGAGAGGTGAATGAGACTGATATGGGCATCTGACTTTCAAGCATCTTGGTGAAGAAAAACTCAGGCTCAAGAGCACTCTTGAACTCAAGTTTCAGACACTGAAATATGTCACAACAACATAGAGAGGTGAATGAGACTGATATGGGCATCTGACTTTCAAGCATCTTGGTGAAGAAAAACTCAGGCTCAAGAGCACTCTTGAACTCAAGTTTTAGACACTACAATATGTCACAGCATCATAATAATCAAACCTACATTATCATGCAACTACAACAAATTGACTGGATCCTCCATGCCCGAGACTTTCAACGTAAGGGGGAATAGGATAACAAGGAAACTGACTAAAACTAGTCACAACAATACTGTAATCAAACCTACATTACAATAAAACTACAACCCTCGACTGGATCCTCCATGCCCAAGTGTTTTAGCATAGTTTTTACAAAGAGATGAGAGAAGCTGACTTCTATTAATGTGAAAGTCTCAAGTTTGATACATAACCAGAGAACAAATCAGGCATCAAAATATTACAAATAGGGATCTCTGCTCAACCAATTGACGACCATAACAAAGTCTCAAAATAATCTATTTATACTTAGATCAGTCCACAACTACCAGGGGTGTGATCTGGCCATTCCATTAAAAGCCTTTCATTTGCGCTTTCTTCTGTCAGACTAAGTGTGTATCCACTTATCAAACGCAAACTCAAGTCAGCATGGGCCTGCAGGAAAAACTGTCCATGGGGGTATCTCGAGCTGACAGTTCCGTCTCCACGACCAGACCCTCCATGCTTTCTAATTACTGGGTGATTCGAGGTTTCAACCACCAATCCTTTTTCATTAACTTCTTTTTCTTGGGAACACTACGAGGCTTAATGATTAGGGGGCGACCATGCACTACTCTCAGATATGTCGTTATATAAGCATGTGATTGCAAGGCCGTCGAAAACGGTTTGAACTCACACCTCTTTTGAGCCCACAATTCACCTCCTTCTGCCACGTATCTTGTTCGCTATACCATGGTTTCGATTTCGAGACCACTCAAGAATTTTATCTTTTGAGTATGTTGCATCCCTGCAATGGAGCATGGTCATTGATCTAGTCACGATCTGTGATCTGGGCGCATTTGCTAAACTTAGCGCCACCGCTAAAGATTATCCGCCCACAAATTCTAGAATCCATTAAAACTCGGATGGAGATGGCACAAAAATTGGCATTTAAGAGCCTTGAATGAAAAGTAGCAGATGAGCACCATGTGTCCTTGGCATCTCCCCAATGTGACCTCGAGCCGTGCCCCGATGCTTATCCCAGATGGTGTTTCGGGACTTCGCACTTCTAGAATCTTCACACCACTCGACTCAAGATCTCCCGATCCTCGGATCGACGAATTTACTTTACTCAGATCAATGATTGGATCTGCTTCACAGTCGATGGCTGCGATTGCTTCTTCGGAACTCCAAATCGGCTAGTTCCCTGCTATTTGTGTTAGTTCTCCCTCCTAGGCATGCCTCCACATGGCCTTGGGTTATGACCTTGGGCTCAACTCCTGAGCGCTTTGAAACTCCACACTTCGCAAATTTTGCGCTTTGCTCCTTGCAAATCCTCCGAATCACAAATTCATGAATTCACTTATCCGTCGCCACGTTCTCTTTTGGATCTACGACCATGATCTCCTCTGCTAGATCGACCTTCAGGAACTTTGCACACTTCTCATCTAGAAACTCTCGTAGTGATTCTTTCTGCATTTCAAATCTGGCGATGCGTGTCCCTTGGATCGAGGGCCCATGCTCACTCTGGGTTTCAAGTCTTTAGAAATCTGTCAATACGGATGCGATGATCAATGACTCTTGTTGAATTTAGATCGACGACCCATATTGTCTCTGGCTTTCAGGACTTCAAACTTTTGGATGAATAAGTTTTATGATCTTCCGGAGTCCCAATTTCCTCAATGTTTCCCCATCATCGATCTCTCCCCAATGAGATCCGATGACCCAGACTCAACCTATGCTTGATCGTTAATTCTGGGGCTTCTGATTGACACTAAGACTCGCGCAACTTTATAATTCCGAATACCCGAGGGCCGCTAATATGAACTTCATAGGGGATCTCCATTGTTGAAAATTGAACATGCTTTCTTGCTGGTTTCGATCCCATAATAGACAGCTTTGAGTGTTGCGCTTTGTGCTTAAGTCTGATATTTGCAGAGACCATGGACATGGTCTTCCTGTGACCTCTTGACAACTATATGTGATAACATTGGCTCCACAGGGGATGGCATGCTCTCTGCGAGCTTCCAAGAACACGAAGTTCCAGTGCCTTAGCCTTTGGGTTGTGGAGTCGAGCTCAAAAAGCATCCTACTGAAGAAAACAGGTTGATATATACACTATTCTACTTACAAAAAGAAAACAAACATATGTTCTCCAGAAGGAGATTATTTATGTACAATCCTACACTAACTGATTTTTACAAAGTGCTAGGTGAAAGTGAACATCCACGAGAGCCATTCAAGTAGCCTCCTAACTGAAAACTTATTTACTCTGTCATAGATCAACAAAGGATAGTGAAACTATGATGGAAAATCGATTACATTTTTCAGCTCTCCTCCTAGTGCTGAAGGTAATATAAAGTTGGGAGGCTTCAATACATGGAAAAAATGCAACTCCGTGTACTCCCCTACAGGGTCATAAAATAGGTAACAAAACTTACTGGGTTGGTAACATAAAGCATGATCTGTCTTACAACTACTCACATATGACTAAATGTCTGTGGCATGCACAGGTGAGTGAAAGGTTAATGCAAGTTTCTGATCCACTTCTCTTTGGTCTGCTCCGATCACATCTACTAGCCAATGGAAAGAAACATCCTTGTGTATATCAATGGATGGCTCTCTTTATTTAACATGCTTCTCTGGGTAAAATATTTCACTTTCATTAAAAGGGTGGATGCTAATTTCTTTCTCTTCAAAAAACACCTCGACATATTCATCACTGTCTCCATAATAATCAAATAAAGGAGGAGCCTCGAATGACATGCCAAGAGGTAACTTCTGTCCAACAAGAGAAAACTTTTCTTCACTACTAAACATAGGATGCTTTCAATATCCAATCCAAGAAACAATATCTCATTATCATCATATGAGTCAAAAGAAGGTTGCTCATATCTAGGATTTTTATAGAAAGGGCTACAAAGAATATCAGCTTCTAGAACAGACTCAATTTCTGCACTTTATTGACTGAGGCAACAAACACATATTTCATATGATGCAGATAAACAAGGAAAAGAAATAGTGGATTCCTCACCCAAGGCATATTTTTCATTCTTATAGCCTTCATAAGAAACAACTATATCTTGAACACAGTCCTTATATTCCTTACAACAACTATGAAAAATTAACTTAGAGGATTAAAACTTTTGACAATGCCTATTGAAAGTTGCATGAAATTATCTCAGGGAGGAGATGCTAGTAGGGGGAAAGGATCGATACCACTCACGAGCATCTCCGTCTAATGAGAACATGAACATATTCATACATATGTCCTCATGTTGGATGTCAAGATACTGTATGAAAGCATGAAATTATATAACATCTTCAAGAGGGATGTCATTCTTACCTTCATAAAATCTTGGCAATAGGTCGTGCCATTCATCAACTAGAGGCACAGGACGTGGATAACCAGCTATGGCTGAGAAATTGAATGGGGCAAACCTCTTGGCTAGGATAGCCTCCATAGCCATTTGATTTGTCTCCCTTTAGTGGAGTCACCAACAGATTCTGCAAAGTGGAGTCGTCGATAGATTTTCAAACAATGGAGTCACCATAGTGAAAGATAAGCAGTCAAAATAATGTGTCCAACTTTAGTTCACCATCTAAAACTGGATCTTTGCAATGTCGTTCTTCTCGGGGAGATTTTCAATCTGGGACAATAGCTAAAATCCTTCTTGAGAAAGATTTCATTTCTTGATAATATTCTCTGGGTCATATTCAAATGTTTTCCAAAGGTAGATGTGGAGTAGACATCGTGTTTCTGCCTCTGGGAGCCACAAATGAAACAATGGAGTCGCCAGGTGCAAGTTGCAATATTCAAGGTACTGATTTCTGATGCACCTTCAGAATTATAATTTCTTTGTCATTCTATCCTAGGGAAATGTCTTCAATTCATTCCTCGGCAACAACGCCATGGATGTTAGCACTGAGAATCACCTTCATATTGGAAGAGGATAAGCCTAGTACCCATCATAATATTTGGTGGATGTTGTTTTTGTGAGTGGAAATGGACAAAACTCAGTACAAGAATAATTTTAACACATAAATTGGACAAGAAATGCACAGGGAAGTGAGTGCCTCATTAACTTTAGTTAGTGATTTGAGTTTAAGTGTGAGCAGAAGGAAGACTTAGTGAGAGAGGTGAACAAGACTGCTATGGGAATTCGGCTTTCAAGCATCTTGGTGAAGAAAAAATCAGGCTCAAGAGCACTCTTGAACTCAAGTTTCACACACTGAAATATGTCACAACAACATAATAATCAAACCTACATTATCATGCAACTACAAAAAGTCGACTGCAACTACAACAACTCGACTGGATCCTCCATGCTTGAGCCTTTCAGCGTAAGGGGGAATAGGATAACAAGGAAGCTGACTAAAAATGGTCACAATAATACTGTAATCAAACCTACATTACAATAGAAATACAACCCTTGACTGGATCCTCCATGCTTGAGCCTTTCAGCGTAAGGGGGAATAGGATAACAAGGAAGCTGACTAAAAATGGTCACAATAATAATGTAATCAAACCTACATTACAATAGAAATACAACCCTTGACTGGATCCCCCATGCCCGAGTGTTTTAGCACAATTTTTACAAAGAGATGAGGGAAGTTGACTTCTATTAATGCAAAAGTCTCAAGTTTGATACATAACCAAATAACAACTCAAGAATCAAAATATTACAAATAGGGAGCTCTGCTCAACCAGTTGACGACCATAACAAAATCTCGAACTGATCTATTTATACTCAGATAAGTCCACAACTACCAAGGGTGTGATCTGGCCATTCCATTCAAATCCTTTCGTCTACGCCTTCTTCTATCAGACTGAGCATGTATCCTCTTGTCTGACGCAAACTCATCTCAGCATGGGCCTGCAGGAAAAATTGTCCATGGGGGTACCTCATACTGATAGTTCCGTCTCCACGGCCAAATCCTCCATGCTTTCTAATTACTGGGTGATTGGAGTTTTCAACCACCAGTCCTTTTTCATTAACTACTTTTTCTCGGGAACACAACGAGGCTTAATTCCTAGGGGGCGACCACATGTTGCTCTCGAATTTGTCATTATATAAGCACATGATTGCGGGGCCATCAAAAGCGGTTTGAACTCACATCGCTTTTGAGCCCACAATTCACCACCTTCCCACACGTATCTCTTTCGCTATACCATGGTTTTGATTGTGGGACCGCTCAAGAATTTTATCTTTCGAGTATGTTGCGTCCCCGCAATGGGGCGTGGCCGTTGATCTGGTCACGATTTGCAATCTGGGTGCACCTGCTAAATTTAGTGCCACCGCTAAAGATTTTCCTCCCATCAATTCTAGGATCCATTAAAACTCGCATGGAGACTACGCCAAAATTGGAGTTTAGGAGCCTTAAATGAAGATCAGCGGATGAGCACCATGTGTCCTTGGACTCTCCCCAATGCGACCTCGAGCCATGCCCCAATGCTTATCTCAGATGGTGTTTTTATACTTTGTGCTTCGGGTATCTTCACACCACTCGACTCCAGATATCTCGATCCCTAGATCGGTGAAATCACTTTACTCAGATCGACGATTGAATCTTCTTCGCAGTCGACAACTGCGATTGCTTCTCTGAAAATCCA
The DNA here is from genome assembly GCA_032191745.1 of Picea mariana. Lineage (NCBI taxonomy): Eukaryota > Viridiplantae > Streptophyta > Pinopsida > Pinales > Pinaceae > Picea > Picea mariana. Next base: position 197,813 of record JASDQU010101736.1, on the reverse strand, counting down.
AATCGACCAGTTCCCTGCAATTTGTGTTAGTTCCTCCTCCTAGGAACACCTCCCACATGACCTTGGGTTATGACCTTGGGCTCAACTCCTGAGTGCTTTTCAACTCTGTGCTTCGCAAATTTTGCACTTTGCTCCTTGCAAATCCTTTGAATCATGAATTCGCCTATCCGTCGCCACATGCTCTTATGGATCTATGACCATGATCTCCTCCGCTAGATCGGCGTTCGAGAACTTTGCACACTTCTCATCTGGAGAATCCCACAGTGATTCTTTCCGCATTTCAAATATGGCGATGCATGTCCCTTGGATCGAGGGTCCATGCTCACTCTGGGTTTCGGGTCTTCGGAAGTCTGTTGATGCGGCTGTGATGATCAACGAATCCTACTGAATTTAGATCAATGACCCATATTGGCTCCTACTTTCGAGACTTCGGACTTTTGGATGAATAACTTTTACGATCTTTTGGAGTCCTGATTTCCACAATGTGTCCCCATTGTCGATCTCTGCCCAATGAGATCCAATGGCCCAGACTAAACCTTTGCTTGATCATTAATTATGGGGCTTCTGATTGATGCTAAGAATCGCGCAAATTTATAATTATGAATACCCGGGGGCCGCTAATCTGAACTTCATAGGGGATCTCCGCCGTTGAAAATTGAACCTTCCTGCCTGCTGGTTTCGAGCCCATAATAAATAGCTTTGAGTGTTGTGCTTTGTGCTTAAGGGTGATATCTGCGCAGACCATGGACTTGATCGTCCTATGACCTCTTGACAACTATATGTGATAACACCAAGAATGCTGTAAACTTCATAATCTTGATGATCTTGACAAAAGAAAAGCACCCAAATTGATAATCATGGCTTACAAATCATAACAATCACCAAAATGTGTAAAATGCATGAAATGAGAAATTTGACCAAAACTGATATTGTTTTTGGGAAGATCAATGCCTTTATCTTCTAGTTTTGGAGCTTCTTCTGATAACCACCTTGGCCAACATGTATAATCACTACTTGGTTTCTTTCTATAATTTATTATGATAGTTGATGTGTGAAAACAGAGTACACAGGAAATAAGGTTTCAATGATAGTCAAAATGTTTTAAAGAGGTTGAACTTATCCATAGATGATACACCCTACTCTTCTACACATCTATAAATGAGATAGAGAACTCTTCAACATAGAGGGATAAGAGCAAAAACTAAGAATTTTCATGAAAGGAAGACTCATAAAAGCTCTGTTAAAACATATTTTGAACCATCATAAAATCTGGTCATAAGCATGAAAACCATATGAAACTTTAAAATTTGTTTTAATTAAAATATGGGCCACATGACTCAAGCTAAATAAGGGTTAAAATGTTGATTTTAGAGGCTGAATTTTGAGGACGTGAAAGATAGAAACTTCAGTAGGCCTGGAACAAAGGGTTCGCAATGCCTGACTGTCAGTTCGCAACACCTAATTCATGGATTTTCCAAAACCCTGTTCTTCGCCTTTAACACTGTATGAAAAACCTCATGGACTACCTGGTAACCCTAGGATTTATGTTGATGTTTGTGAATGTGAACAAAGATGTTTGCAAGATGACCAACCCGCAACGCTCCTCTTCAACCAGTTCGTAGCGCCAATTCACGGCGTCAAATTCAAAATCAATGGTGCACTTCAAGGAGACTATTGGACTGCAATTCTATGTGCTAACAGGAACTATTATGCTATGGTTGTCTAATTCATAAAGATTAATTTGTGTTCCCTTCTCTAAAGTTAATTTGAAAACTAGAATGGAAATTATAACAATTTCCTTGAGTATTATCTACTTTTTAAAGCAATTGAAGCATATTTAGTGATTTCATTTTGCAAGTAAATTGGTACCATTAGTTCAAGTACTTCCATATGTTATCTTCCTCAAGACCTCTCACAAAACTATTGTTCCTTTGCTAGAGAAGTCAAGTGAGCATAACATTCTTGGTTGAACAATCATTTTCTTTGATTGAATCTTATTCCTTCATTAGCCGTTTTAATCCATAAACACATGTCAATTTTTCTCCTCAAAGCTATAGACTTGGGTTTCATTCCCATTGTTCCCCTCACCTGGACCACAAGAGAGATGAATGTTGGTGCTCAAGATAAATGATTTTTGGCCTCAATACATTTTGCAACTGTACTGGGGACAATGTGTTCAATCTCTTTTACTCACCCTTTTGGAAATGCATGGATGAATCATGACCCCTCCTTAGACTCAATTAACCCATTTAAGCATGATGTTCAACTTAACCATACAGTTTCAGTTGAAATTTCCCATATCCTTCCATGGTGCAACCTTTGTGATGAACATCATGATATATTGACCTATAAAGAATTCTTGAAAGGCAAGAAGCAATATAAGAAAAACTCAAGCCTCTTCATTTTAGGAGATTTGAGTTCCATTGGTACTTGCTGATAAAATTACAAATACGATAGAGAACCCATTATATTATTTTGTCGTGATAAATTTTCTATGATCTTTCAAAATAAATTCCCCTGGAGGAGTGGGTCCCCTCAGATAGAATACTATCCTAAAAATACAAGATTTTTCTTTTCAAAAATTGTGAATGCATTTAATTGTCCATAATATGCTTCACCCTTGGAGATAGGGTTTTGTAACGAGCTTTGTTTTGATGACAAGATTTCCTTCAATGATGCTTTCCTTAATGATTCATTCGATAATGATATCTTTTATGAAAGAAAAGTTAGTAAACAAGCAAACATAGGGTTTGATATTGATGAGTATTGTATCGGTTTGCTCTTCAAAGACATGGTAGGAAACTAGTTTGTAGTCTTCCCATAAGAATGGTAACTTCAAAATCCTGGCCTTAACCACTAAATGTAGCTTGGCCTCTAGTAAATCCTATGCTCTTGATCCGCCCAAACTTGATGATGTCATCGATTTTGAATAACGTCCTACTTATGATGAATAATGGTGAAACCTATTTATGATGAGTCACCATTTATAATGAGTTTCGTGAGGAGGTTTTAGGTGACTACATAGAACCAATCTTTTTATTTTCCAAGAGGGTAAGTGCATCACGATGTTGTTGATTATTAATAATCCTCCATTTATTTCATGCCCATGCATCTCTATCCTTGTCATGACACCATATCAATCCAATATGAGCATATCCTAGAACTAGAACTATTTCAAAATTTTTGGGAAAATACTTTGAACTCAACTCTTGAGGCCCGTGAATATCCAAACTCCTTAAATGATATTTAATGATTTGCAGGATAACATGAGATTCTAAAAGACTTTAGAGGTAGGTGAGATGTTCTTTTTTACCTTAGTAGGCCTTTCTAATGCACCTCATTTCCTTGTGGGTTGGAATTCCATGAGAATCCAATTTTCAAACAGTTTTGAAGGAATTACGATGTGTTCCTCTATGCCAAGTTTCATCCATCGTGAAACTTAAGAATTTCCTCACCCCTTCTACACATATATAAAAAAAAAATGGCATATATAAAAGATTTTCTTTTTGTTTAATTTGCCTTTATTTCTCACTTGGTTTTTTTTCATTTTTTATCTTTATCTTTTACTCTCAAGTTTGATTAATATTATTTATTTTGTTATTTTTCTTGTGTCTCAATTTAACTTTTATATTCCCTTCAAAATCCTTCCAACCCTTGTTTTTTTTTTTTATCTTTTTTCTTTTAGTCTCAAGTTTGCTTAGTATTATTTATTTTGTTATTTTGCTTGTGTCTCAATTTGACTTTTCTATTCCCTTTAAACCCCCACCCACCCCCATCTTGTTTAATTTTTGACACATTTCTATGTAGTATTATGAAGGGTTTACCAATATTCTTTATGATGGAATAGTTTTATCTGGTATCTATTGTAGGTTGTGCAAATGTTGTAGGTATGGTAGGTGATAGACACAAGGAGCTTTATTGATCCGTAAACGATGGGACCGTGGCTTAATCATTTCATCAATATGCATAATTTTTCATAATGAATTTTCTTCTCTGTTATTTGATTTGTTAACTTCTTGGTTTGTGTCGTTTTTGGTTGCCAGACCAATGCCAACTAAGCTCCAAAACTGTGGGAAATGGTTAATTTACCAGTGAGATAAATGAGGATGTCTTATTATAAAGGAACATTCAGTGGATGAATTAATTCACTCAATAATATAGAAAAGTTCCCAGGAGGATTTTGGGCAATCGACATCAAAGAAAAAAAAACTTGGGTGATTTTGGACACCTGATATCAGAGAAAAATGACTTAGGGAAAGCTTAGACACTCAACATCAAATAAAAACAACTTGGGGTGAGTTTAGACACTCAACATCAGAGAAAAATGACCTCGAGTGAGTTTACACTCTTAGCATTAGAGAAAAAGGACTTGATGTGAGTTTAGACTCTCAACATCAGAGAAAAATGACCTGGGGAAAAAAGGAAGATGCCTAGCTAAATAAAAATGACCCAACAATGATCAAATTCAACCAACTTTTCAATTGATATGCCTATCACTAAGAAAATGCCCAGATATGTATAAATTCACCCAACCATAAGTAAATTCACCCAACAACAAAATAAAACACCCAGAGGAGTGAATACAATTTTTGGATGAGTGGAACCTCAGTCAACAAGACAAAACACAACTCAGAGAGGATTGAGCTAATGAAGATTGCATATACTAACCAAAACATAAATTTCAAGCTATAAAACTCAAACCAGAACCATAATATAACTTCATAGAGAAAATTACACCCACATAGTATAAAAAATGGAGATTTATTTTTCTTGGGAATTTCATTAAAATGGGTGAGCTATGCATGCTAAAAAATCTCATGCATTGTTACTCACGAAAATAAATGTAGATGGACAGGGCTTAGAGATACCTTCGCTCATCATGGACAGACTCCTTGACTCCTTAGTCCATCGATCTTCAAGCAGGATGCACTCTTCAAGCTCTCATCTCTACAAACTTCTCACGTTCTCCTTGCCTTCCCCTTGCTCACTAAAACCTTTGGTTTTAATGAGCTACCTTTGGAAGGCCAACCATCACAATGGTTCACTTCTGCTTCCAACTTTGTGAAAAAAGACAAAATAAAATAAAAAGAACAATTACAAATTTACAAAGTATTTTGGGTGAGTATCCAAGTCAAATCACTTATACCCAATGCAAGCTCCAAAATATCAAGTCCCGTGAGTTTATATGCTATATAGATGTTGAAAAAGTTATCTTTCCTCATATTCTTAAATATCCCCCTTGATTCACCCCTTGTGCTAAGTCATGGTCATCATCTCATCTTTCCCACCACCCTTTTTAGTGATGTCATGGGCACACTTACTTTACCACACTCTTTAAAGTTACAATTTCATTTGTTACTTATTGTTCTTGACCTAATTTAATGATACTAGTCTATGAAATGAATATTTCTTCTAAGTTTGCACTCCATTGTAATTGATATTCCTTGTGGGTTTGCATGTGTTGACAAACATTTTTGTTCAACTAAGAAAATCCCGAAAAGCATTTCTAGGGTACCCTACATTTTGATTTTTTTTACATAGTGCTTGTAGACCTTAACTTAATTGTCACTCTCATACCTTCACCCTATACCCTAAACCAAGGAATCTTAGTTGGCTTGAGGTTTTCCCAGGTCCCACCACTTTGGAATGTCTTTGAAACTTATGAAGTTGAAATTGATTTGCAAATGTTTTTTTGACAATATATAGATGTGTTGAGGCCTCAACACTCCCATAACTTTTCAGAATCTTGGGACAATCTATTTTACACTTTTGCATGATTGATGTTTTGATTCATGAATTGAATGCTTAGGCCTTCAATAGTCTTCATGTGAATGATCTTCTATTTAAAAAATTTCACAATTTGAATTTCTTGTTTCAATTTAAATTTTTAGCTCAATAAATCTGATATTTTGATCTCTCTTGATACTTCAATGAAGTATTTTCATTTTTCAATATTTTGATTTCCTCTAACACTTGTAAAAGGATTTCGACGATTAACCTTTAGGATTATGCCGATGTGTGATAATATATTTTTGTATTGATATTTAGATTGTTTGTTAACTATGTAAAGCTCTTTGAATAATCAATCTCTTTATTCTTCTTAATGTTATTGGAGGGATTTTTATTTTTAACTTTTTCTTTTTCCATTATCACATAAAAAAGAACCTTTTATTTTTTCACTTGTCATTTTGCAATTTATCACTTTCATTGTGGAGAGTTTTGAAAGATACATATTTATTTTTCCCTCTCAAGTCATGGGGAAGTATTAGAAGCCAAACTTTGTTTCTTTCCTAAATCCATCATGGTTTTTCAAAAATTGATTCTTACTTTTTCTCCACAATTGCATATTTTGGTCTTTTGTTTTACTATGCAACTAGTGGGTGGCTTATTGAAACCATTTTCCCTCTCTTCTTTGATCGCCAAAGGTCTTTCAAATATTGATGAACTTTGAAATTAGCTAATGCATTGGAAGTCCTCCTTTTTCCTTTTGACTTCATGGAGCTCTTATGAAGATTGAATTTTCATTTCATCCCAATATTGTTCGTAGAGACCTTTCAATAGTTGATTTTTCCATTTTTTCATGCCTTGTGAGCATATCTTTTTTTTTCACAGGAAAAATTCTCTTTATATTCAAAAGGATATAAGAATTTACATTCGGCAACCTTGTCAATATCAAAATCAAATGATGAGGCAACTTTCTTATGACAATGCAACTAACATCCATCTGAAGTCTTTCTATCTCGGATCTGAAGGAGAAACTACAGCCATGAAAAGTAGAATCAGAAAGCTACTTTCTTGTAGTCTTCGCTTCAAAGATTCAGCAAAATTGGAGGGCCCCCCTTGCCGTCCTCCCATCGGGTATATCTTAAAAGACCAAGGGGCAAGGAAAACACCTGTTTTGACAAGGTGTCTGCGTCTCTATTGTCTTCTCTGTAGATGTGAGAGAAGGAGAGACTCTTAACGAGCCTTGTAGCTTCTAAATTTCTTTCTTTCCAGCACTCCAGAGAAGCCGCCTGGAGATCAACTTTTCCGTTGAGCCAGTGAATAATGACTTTGGAGTCACCCAGTAACTGCAACTCAATGATATTCAGTCTTTGAGCCAATATGAGAGATGCCCATGCCCCCAAAAGTTCTGCCTTAGTATTAGTGCCTTTCCCACAATTGAGGGTCCAATAGATAGATGAGTGGGAGTTTAAGAGGATTATCCCCCCCGCCCCACAAAGATTTCCTCCTTGTTGCGCAGCTCCGTCAAACCAGGGGATGACTTTGTTAGTTGGAAGAGTTGTAGATGTTCTGCGAGTAGGGGGATCTTTTGCTTGAATTCCTAGGTTGTCTACCACTGCTAAAATGTTTTTGACCACCCGAAGGGTCGAGGGGGGCTTTTCTTCAAATAAAGCTCCATTCCTAGCAGTCCAAATATTCCAACAAAGAAAGGATGGTAGCGTAGGATAGTTTTGGTACCTAGAGAGCCAAGTGTTGAAGCATTGATGCCTTGTGATCATATCTAAAAGTCATATTTCCTTTCACTTTGATGAACACAAGAACCTTTATGAAGGACGTGATGTGCTTTTTTTTCAATGCATAAAGTTTCAAATGTTATGGAATTAATGATGATGGCATCAATTGATTGGTAAGAATCGTTTGATCAAACCCAATCATTACTGATCGTGGCATGATCAAATTCATTATGACTCAACCCATTGATTTAGTTCACTAGGTACCTCAACACTTAGTGCATTTTCACATAATATTTTATAGATAGATTTACCCTAGCAATAGTGCAAGCCGCTTGGATTGAAAAGTTTAGGTGTAAGATAAAATTCTTTCCTCATATTTTTTGTTGCTCTCACTAGCTAAGTTTGATTCCAATATTATTCGGGTCATGTGTTTCATTTGTCAGTAATTGTTTGAATGTACGGGTAGTTAGATCTTGATAATGATTATTAATCATTATTTTTTTTATTGAGTCCATGTGATGTTTCAAAACAAGTTTTTCACCTGAAATTTTGTAGTCTAGTCTATAAAGATCAGTTTTCTAAGTCCATTGTTCTCCTTATTGATGAATCAAATAGTACTTTTAATCAATTTTGAGTTACAATTCTAGTAGGGATTAAGAGTGACTCTAATTTCTACCTTCCTTCTCATTTTTTGTTTCCAAATATCCTATTCCATACATTTGAAATCAAGGTCAGTGATGATTCATGGTTTTATTGTTAATGACAAAACTTTCACTTTCCTTTTACTCAATCTCTAGCAAATGAATGTGATGGGAAATGATTTAATGTTTATGTTTTGGTTCTGCATTTTCGGTTTGTGGTTTTAAGTTTCATTTCATTTGAATTTTTTCCATGGTTATTTACATGCTAACTAAGAAAATAACTCCCAAGTCACAAAAGAAATATAAGGATAATGTAGCAAGAGTAAGTTCTTGCATAATAAGTGGTTGTTGAAACAAGAATACCCGTGTTCTCCAATACTTATAGTCACCCAAGATTTGTGAAATTCCTTGATTGGTCTAAAATTTTCTAGATTTTTAAAGACAACAATTATCCTCATTTACCTACTTTGGTAGATCTAATGGAGGATGAAAACATATATGAAGATGTTTATCCAAATATCTGAAAATATTTCCTACACAATGTGGCCACAAATCCAACTATTTTCCCTTGCGTAGAGATGATTCGATGGATCATTGAGAAAGTATGGTCATAGGAGAGAATAGTTGTGAAAGATAGAGGTTAATGTATCACTTCATTTCAACCAAGATATCTCTAGAGATGCTACAAGTTTTCATATAAATGACACCATAATGGGTTTTATGTTTCATTGATGATTGCACAAAGTACTTGAGAAATGGTGGATATAAGGCAAGCATTGAAACTCAGAGGTATTGTTATACCACAAATTTCCACACCAATTTTCATTTGTTAGATGGCCTAGTCCATTCCATAGCTTGCAAACTCAAATCCCATTCTCCTTAATCAAAATCATCTTAAAAACAACACTTTTATTGCCATGTGTTATTCACCCATGTGAAAATCGCGTATATACGCTATTTTCCAATGTAAAAACCACATATACCCCCAATTTTGTGAGAAAAATAAGAATATTCCACATTTTCGGGTGGGGTTTTCGGTTGGGATCGTTCCCAAACTTCCCTTGGCCCGTAAAAAATTGAATATACCCATCTGAACCTATTTAGGATGATATATAAGAACCTATGGGGGTATGGATGAGGAGAGACAACCTTGGTGCAAGATTATGCTGACGATTTGCAAGCTTCCCTATTTCCCTAAACCTTTGAGTAGCATCCCTTGATCTAGAAACTTGTTTTTGAACATTCCTTACTCTCTCATATATGACTGTAGGGTGTGTTCCTATCCCTTCTGAGTCATTTGAGAAAGAGCCATTTTGATGAGTTGATGCTTGAAGGTTCCATTGGAGGAACCTGGGTGGTTGGCTTCGAGGCAATGCCGATGGTTAGAGTCATGTTGTAACTACCTACTTATACTATTTTCAATAAAAAAGTTCTCTTTCCCTCCATATATGTGTAATTTTGTTCAATCTATTTATATATGTTAACTTGCTTTACATATTTGATTTTTCACATTGCATGTATGACTTGATTTCATAACTACCTTGTTGCAGTATAGACATGATATTCTTTTGTAGGTTGGTACATGAACTTAAGATAATATAGAAGAGTAACATTTATTAACATTAAATAAGAAGTGAAGAAAACTAGCTCGTATAGCCTAGAAAGGAAATTCACTACTAAAATATTATGGAGAAATATTTCAATACAAAAGTATAATCATTATTATGATAGTTTTTTCTCATCTAAATTGTCTCAGTTTCAAAATATTTCCAATATTTAAAGTGGGTTTTCCACCCATTATCATGGATCAATCATGAGCTTAGGATAATACAAAAGAGTAATCTTTGTTAACATTAAATAATAATCTAAGAAAAATAGCTTTTATAACCTAGAAAGTAAATTCACTACTAGAAAAATATTTCAAGTGGGATTCCCACCCATTATTATGGGATCAATCATGTCCTCACCATAATATAGAAGAATAAACTTTATTAACATTAATAAGAATGGAAAAATAATTCCTATAATCTAGAAAGACAATTGACTACAATAATTTTATAATATTATGGAGAAAACTTAAAAAAAATGAATATCTGTTATAAAAGAAAAAATTATTTCTCCTCCATTTTCCTTTGTTCACCATTACACATTCATTTTCCCTTCACCACCTTTTCCTTCCTTCCCATTTCCCTCCATTCACCATTGTAAAATCACCCCTTCTTATTTTTCCTTCATTTACATACATGCACCCTGCTTTGTTACTGAACTCAAATTAGGAGCACTAAGATAGTTGCACTGAGATTGCCTTTGTTACTGAACTCACATAAGGAGCACTCACATAGTTGCACTCAGATTGCCTGTACCACAGCATTGACCTTTAGCCACATGTCCTATTTACTTTCAACCATGACCAGGTCAAACACAAAAACACAAGTCTAGATCCAACCAAGGCTTGCCCAAGCTGACATGTGCATTATGTATTGCAATTTATCAATTTAATGATATTTGTTATTTTATATAAGTTTAATGATTCAAAACCCATTTTTTCAAAATATATATATATATATATATATATATATATATATTCAAATCGAGAGGAGAATAAAATATTTAAGAACCGGATTCGGCACGGCAAATTTACTAGGTTGGTGGCATGGCGAATCATACTTGGATGCTGATGCTTGAGATGATTTGTCGCTTTCCACCCTCTCTGAGGGGTGCACAACAAGCAAGGATTTATTCATTCGATTGGGCTAAATATCTGGAGAATGCTCTATTTTAAGAGTACTCACATGAATCTATCTGTTTCAGTCAGTCATATTAGCGTGTATAGTAGACCACCTTTAAAAAAAAATGTGATACCCAACTTGCTGATGAAGGAACTGGAGCCCAATCGACAATGATATGTAATATTGCCACTCGACCAACAATAGAGGTGGCACTGTGATTTAACTACAGCTCGATCCCTCGTCGTCTGCAAATGGTGGCGTGAAGTGACTTAAATAGGTGGCTCTCATGCTTCAATCACTTCCAGTGTTGCCGAATCATGCCTGCTTCATTCCATCGTGATTAAACGTAACTTCTATGTTTTGGTGGATCCAAGGCTGTCCACGCGTGGAGACGGAGAACATAGCGTACTGCATGGACAAACTGTGCGGTAAAAATCTCTGATTTCATGAGATTGCGGGACACAGGAATGGGCCATTCAAAATTTCAACAACTGCCCACCCATTCTTCATATTAACTCCTTTATTTGGATTCCTACGGTGCTCTACAGATAAATTGATTGGCATGACGTCGTTTAAACGTTCATTTTTGGAATTTGAATGTAATCGAAATTAGTTGTTATTTAAATTGTATTGTTGGATATATAAATAGATTCTGTATATTGAAAAATTCTTAAACAATTTGATTATATAGATTTAATTTTTCAACTCTGTAGTTTTAATAATTTCTAACAAAATTGATTCAAAAATATATCATAAAAAAAAACAAATAAAAAGTTTAGACTACTTTGTGAATGCAGGTTTTGGTATTTAGTTATCATAGGATAAACTTCTGGATTAAAACTGTGTGTGGAGTTTTGAAAGGTCCAATGTTTAGAGTGGAGACTTCACTCATCATCAGAAACACTTATATAGATTTTTAAGTCTACAATTTTAACAATTTTAAACAAAATTGATTCAAAAACATATCATAAGAAAACCAAAATAAAATGTTTAGACTACTTTGTGAATGCAGGTTTTCATATTTAGTCATCATGGGAAAAACTTCTGAATCAAAACTGTGTGTGGAGTTTTGGAACCTCCAAAGTTTCAAGTGGACAGTCCACCCATCATCAGGGAGGGTCGTTGGATGTTTCAAAACTCCACACTCCACCCAAGGGACACTCCCTAATGAAGAGTGGAGTGTGGAGTTTTGAAAAGCCCAAGAAAGACATTCCTGATGATGGGTGAAGTATCCAATCGAAACTTTAGACGTTTCAAAACTCCACACACAATTTTGATCCAGAAAACTACTACCATTAATATTAGTATTTAAATGCCAACACAATACTCGTGAATCCATGGATTATCACCCAAATTACTGCTTAGATGGATATGCTAGTACTCCTTGCAGCCACTAGCAGACACAGGTAGCAAATCAATACGCCATGGTGACTTGGATTACACACCAGACTGGACAAGTCATTGAGCTTGTGGCCTACTACCGTTCCACCGCGACTAACAGACATTTTCACTTAAAGCACGCCATCATTTGGAGATACTAACGAGAAATGTATCCCATATTGGGAAGATTGGTCACTGAACGCGTGAAGCCATTCTCGGGGATCGGTTTACATGAATGTCGAATGATACCATGGAAAATGGAAACACCGCATCTGGGGTTTGATTTGATCAGACCAGTGCATGCAAGTTATGTATCTATGATGCTACATCTTTTGCAAATATATTGGTCATCTCTTCTTTTTTGTCCTCTGAAGAGGTTTGGATTGATATATCGATTGGTTTGTATTATGGTGCCTAATAAACCTATATATGCATCATTGAATTCTTAGTAGTTCATAGAAGGCATAGTGTACAACAGTGTTAAAGGCATTTAGCAATGCACCATATACATATAAGTATACCAAATAGGATACCAAACACATCAGGATAACAAACACATAATTTATTTTTACACCTTTCTCAATGTTCTCCCAATCTCCTTACAATTGTCTTTATGTCTCATGCTTATGAGTTGTTAGAATTAGTGGGCAATCTTCGAGTTTATTTTTCAACTTTTCAAATACCCTAACTCAATTTTTTTTATTTATGAGGTGACCATGCCTTCAAGATGGTGACCATGCCTTCAAGATGGAAAAGTGACTAGGGAATTTGTTTGATATAACTTATTTTACATTTTCATTGATTTATTTTTCAATTTGGTTTGTATTTTTTTTTTCCTTTCTTTGAAACAAAATGTTGTTGTTGTGGTCCTATTTTTATGAATCATATAATGATGTGTCTATGAGTTACACCATTAGAGATGCTCCATATCATTATAAGTCCACCAATTATTTGAATTATTTGAATATGATTGACATCTGAACTTTTCTATCTAATGTGGTAATGAATATTATGGAGTATCATTAATGGTGCACAACATCTAGGAACATGCATCACTAATCATAGGTAGGCATGTTTGCAATGACTATACACATATGAATGGCTTAACAAACCATCACAAGTGTCATTTTCTAACATATTTTCTATGAACTAGTAGTCAACGATGTGTTGAAGACAACTAATAGCACTACGTTGCAGTGTTATGTAGTATTACAAGAGAACTACAGTGCAATGCTATGTATTATTACTAGCACAACTACATTGTAGTGCTATGTATTATTACTAGCACAACCACATTATAAAAGTGGTTGATATACGTCGATAGGCATCATTAAAATCTTATACATCAACCACCCACAAGCTATAAAAATTTATGAAAAAGACAACTTTGTTGTAAAATACACTCAAGCTAGTTATATAATTATTAAATCCAATATGTATACAAGAAGCATTTCTTTATATAGCTACTCATCAAATATTCCATGAGAAAGAGTTAGCTCATGACTCAGAAATACACATCCTTCATTTTTTCCATGTAGGTTAGACAACATTGGAAGACACTCATATAATACTTACAAATCAAAGGAAAATCACATAGAGATATTGAGTGCAAAAAATATTAGAGCCACTTAAATAGCTAAACCTAAACAGTGATCCCAAAACCTAAATATATCCCTATAAACCATAAAATGTAAATAAGAAACCAAAAAATGGTCATTGTTATGTAACCTATAGGTAAAACAGAATTGAAGCAAAGTTGTAAAACCTACAGAGTATATCACTTAACCCTAAATAGAGGCAGAGGAAGATCTCACCTCTTATTGAATTGGCCTCCTTCCCACTCCAATATATTTTTGGATATCAGAAGCATTGATCTCCTTCTCTTGCTTGTGTTCCAACGCGTCGGTGCATCCTTCTACAATGTTGTAGCTGCAAGTATATGGTTACAGAAAGGTGGCACATTAAAAGTTGAAAGAACATTAAACCCATTAAATGGAACATTAAACAACCACCATAAACATGAAATGAATTATCGACATCAGGCATTACCACACTAGTCATCTCCCGGCGTTCCCTTGTACAGTGAAACCGACCGACATAAATTACATTATGGCCTCCATATAATAAAATGGCCACCACCAGAAAGGCGAGACATGGCTGGCATAAATTACATTATGGAATTAAATTGTTGTGCTCCACTTCCACTTCTATTCATATCATTATGGGCCAATATCTTAATTTTTGATAATCATCTAGACGTGGAAATATCCTAGCCATCACAATAATTTTTAAATCTGATTAAGTAAATGTAAGAAAGTAAACACAAAAATTGATGCCTTTATAACAATTATGAATTTAATGGTTGAAATCACAACCATTCATGTATTGTGACAACCAAGAATATTCCAAGCATATTTAATCCTAGCCATAGAAAACTTATTAAGAACTAAAAACCTATTAAATGTGCACATTTTCAATAGGTGTATGCCTATCGGTGTAACAAGAGCACTACTCTCAATGACTACACACACCATATAATTCATTGTAGTTTTGTAATGTCTTGATGCATTTGGTACATTTGTAGATGAATAAGTGCATTGTATATGGTGTTAAAATACTTTGTTAGTGCACCACATTGACTAGGCCTGTTCATTTCTCTCATGGTGTAGTGGCATGGTCTAAAAACTACTACTATATGGTCTTATTAAACATAGGAGCACATTGATGCTAGTGTGGAAATCTATCACACCATACACTATGCACATTTTAAACATGGGTACACAATTTACCTTTTACACAAAGTTATTCACCATGTTGATTCATCATTGAGATCATGGTAGACTAGCCTTCAAGGTTGGTCCTAATATATCGTATTGACCCATAGAGGAGGAAAATTATTTTATCATCAAACTGTCTAAGAGGGGGGAAGGATTTTCCCCATTTTCAAGGTTTACCACCTGGTGTTGTAGGAGAGATCTAGGTAGCATATGTGTAGAGATATGTCAGTGAGGACATTATTGACCCTAATGTCTTCTAGGTTACTAGGGGATAGTTATGCTTACATTATTATGGATTCAAGGACATCTAATGCTCATTCCTTACCATCATGACAATAACACACCATACTATTGATGGGAAATAGATTAGATTTCTTATCATATATTATGTACAAAGTATTTTTCAACAACCTAGACTAACCAAGTGGTCAGTTATTCTTTTATGATTGTTTTTTACTACTATGAATTAATATCTTACCATGTTGGTAGGGAGACAACTCTTTATCTTTACTTCATTGGTATTTTGTTTATTTTTTGAGAGGTTTTTGGTGACTCATCCATAATTTGAATACCACCCTCCTAATTCAATGATTGATGTGTGTTATCAAAAAATCTACCACTTGTAAAAAGCCTTCACAAGGTGCTTGACTTGTGTAACATATGGAAGTATTTTCCACTGTCACCTAAGAAGTTACTTCCCTCGTTTTAGTGAAGGATAGAAATATATCACAAGGGAGGCTTCCCTAGAAACCTCAAAGGATCCTATAGTGATCCAGGTGGATATTGGTGGCCACCCACCAATTCCAACGGGCTCAAAATAGTCTTCTGACAACTTACTAGTTTTAGCAGTTTTTCGGTTCATGAACTTTCGGGGCCATTTTGAGGGCCTAAATGAATCTCCTTGATTATACATTTCCAACGAGTTATCATGCGCCTCAAATAGACATCGTATGCGAAATTTACACCCTCGGAAAGTTGATATACCAGACTTCCCAAAATGGGGTCCACAAAACTGTTGGCTTTTCATCTTCTAGGGTTAGGGTTTTAGATTTTATTTATGTTAAAAATACCTTTGGAGCCTCATTGTAATAATCATCTTCTTGTGATTGTGAGTATCCATCACATCTCTTCTCAGATATAAGTTTCCACCATTCTAGCGAGTCTTTCACTCTGTATTTCTACAGTTTTGTACATTTCGCTCATTAATATAAATCGTGTCTTAATGTATCTCTTTGTTTATGGTTGCATTTATGATATATTTATGTTATATTATTGGATATATGAGATATCTCTATACATTTATTTATTATATCTCTACCCTCATTTCGTGCTGAAAATAATTCAGATCAGTGGTATCAGAGCAGGTTGCTCTTGATTGTTTTTTTTTTTTTAGTGCATGTCCTTGATGAGGTTTGAGTATATCAAGTTGGGTCTCAATCTTGTATATATTGAGTACAATTTCTCTCACACACCCAAGAAACCCTCCATAGAGGAAGAAAATAAAAATGACAAAGTAGACAATTCTATTAATCTATTGCTTGAGCAATCTCTCACACAATAGAGGGATGAAATGATGGAGAATTTCACCCACATACTTCAACGCATGTCAATAAAAACCATCACATCTTCATTGAGTGACCAATTTGGATCCACTTCTCCTTTCAAGGTACAAGTTGATTTTGATACTCCCATATTTGAAGGACAGATAGATGCATATGCCTTAGAGAAATGGTTAAATATGCTATAAGGTTATTTCTCTGTTCACAATTTTTTCGACAGGGAAAATATCACCTTCAAACTCCTTAAAGATATCACCCATGTCAAAAATTGGTGGGAAACTTACTGGGAGAAAATTTCCACAGAGGAGTCTGGAATATATGAGGTCGAGCTCACCTAGGATTTTTTTGTGGATGCGGTCAAGGAACAATATTACCCTATTGGTAACTATGATGACCAATACATGAGATGGAACATCCTGTGTCAAGAGATGGTCCAAGTAGTGTCAAAGTTCACCAATACCTTCCATACCTTGCGCACCAAGCTGGGTATCAAATATTCTAAGCGACATTTGGTTCTAAATACCGTGGGGCTCTACACAGGTACATCCAAACTAAAATGGAGTTTTTAGACATCTCATCATTGGGAGATGCTTATCGATATGATGTTAAAATTGAGAAAAAATTTAGGCACCATAACAAATGGGAGTTCGGGTCTGCAAATCCACAACAACCAAATTATGATAAAGATGACCCTAACAAAAAGCCTCCTGAAAACCAGTCCAAGCCACAAAAAAAGAAGGTTCATGGGAAGACGAAGAAGGACACTGGAAAATGGTGCGATTTCCACAAAATCCCCTAGCACAACACCGATCAATGTCACTCAAAACATTCATTGGTGGTCGATATCAAAGACAAGGAGCCAAACCCTGATTCTGAATCTGATTCAGAAAATAATGGTAGAAGACAGATCATCGATGTAGACCCCATTGTTATTCTTGTGACTGCAACAATTCAACCAGAAGAATTAACAAATCCAGAAGAGGGGGAGCACCTTTTTCATTCATAGATGTGGGTGAAGGGGACCTTGCTGCATTTTATTGTTGATAGCGGAAGCTAGAAGAACCTCATCTCAACAAAGGTCGTCAAATATTTGGGATTGTCGACAACACCACACCTGCATCCATACAACATCGGGTGGCTTTTCCAGAGACAAGATATATGTGTCAGCCAATAGTGTATGTTGTCATACGACATACATCCCTTTAAGGATGAGGTATAATGTGATGTTTCCCCACTAGATGTGTGTGATGTTATTTTGGGCCAACCATATATGTGGAAGTGCCATGTTATTTATGAGTATCAACCTCATAGTGTCTTTTTTACACTGGGGTGTCATCTCTAAAAGATACCAGAGGTAGTTAGAACTATGATCCCACCTAAACAATGCCCCAAGGTAGTGTCTCATACTGCAAAATTTATCTTCTTCATAGTTTGTTCAAAAGGTGAACAAGCGAACACCAAAACCACTGCAGCCTTAGTCCAGGCACCTTCTGTCCAACAGAAGCAGGTCGATAGGATTTAAGCAAAGTGCAAGGATACTGTCTTCACACATTCATCTTATGTATATATAATGGTTATAAAGGTCCAACCCTTCCAGCCACAAGTTCGTGACATCCTTCAACAAGCTAAGCAACATAACTTCTCGAGCAAGGCAAGTAGCTCATCAAGATGGAGATTCAACAAACACTTTTCCCTCTCCCCTGGGCACTCAACACAATGGATACCATTGCTTCCTAAGGAGGGAGGATTTATCTAGGTTGACATCGGTGGTAACCCACCGATTCCAACGGGCTCAAAACAGTCTTCCGACAACTTACTATTTTTAGCATTTTTTCGGTTCCTAAACTTTAGGGGCCATTTTGAGGGCCTAAATGAAGTTTTTTCTAGATCGAGAACCTCAATGGATTTATAAGGATTTGATTGAGATATAAAAATGAATCTCCTCGATGATACCTTTCCAACTAGTTATCATGAACCCTAAATGGATATCGTATGCCAAAGTTATGCCCCAGGGAAGTTGATACACCAAACTACCCAAAACGGGGTCCAAAAGTTGTTGTCTTTTCATCTTCCAGGGTTAGGGTTTTGGATTTTCTTTATGTCAAGAAGGACTTTGGAGCCTCATTGTAATAATCATCTTCTTGCGAATGTGAGTAGCCATCACATCTGTTCTTAGAGATAAGTTGTCACCATTCTAGCGAGTCTTTCACTCTGTATTTCTACAGTTTTGTACATTTCACTCATTAATAGAAATTGTGTCTTACTATATCTCTGTGTTTATGGTTTCATCTATGATATATTTCTCTTATATTATTGGATATTTGAGATATATTTGTATATTTCTTTATTATATCTCCTCTCTCATTTCATGCCCAAAATAATCTAGATTAGTGGTATTAGAGCAAGTTCCTCTTGATCATTTTTTTTTTCATTGCATGTCCCAGACGAGGTCCAAGTATAGAAAGTTGGGTCTCGATCTTGTCTCTCTTGAGTAAAATTTCTCTCATATGCCCAAGAAACCCTCTGTGACATAAGAAAATAAAAATGACAGAGGAGAGGATTCTATTAATCTGTTGCTTGAGCAAGCTCTCACGCGACATAGGGATGAAATGATGGAGAATTCTTCCCACATCCTTCAAGGCTTTCCGATGACAACCTACATGTCTTGATCAAACAACTACTCTAGAGGAACCTCACTTTTAAAGGTACAAGTTAATTTTTATATTCTCGTATTTGAAGGATAAATAGATGTAGATGTCATAGAGAAATGGTTAAATCTACTAGAAGGTTATTTCTTTGTTCACAATTTTTCCAACCGGGAAAAGATCAACTTTGCACTCCTTAAATCTCTCCCTCGTGTCAAACATTGGTGGGAAACTTATTGGGAGAAAAGTTCCACAAAGGAGTCTAGAATATATGGGGATGATCCCATTTGGGATTTTTTTATGGATGCGGTCAAGGAACAATATTACCCTATTGGTAACCATGATGACCAGTACATGAGATGGACCACGGTGCATCAAGAGAGGGGAAAAACAATGAATGAGTTCACCAATACCTTTCATACTTGTTCACCAAGATGGGTATAAACTATTATGAGAGTCATTTGGTTTTGAAATACCGTGGGGCTCTACACAGGTACATCCAAACTGAAATGGATTTTCTAGAAATCTCATCGTTGGGAGTTGCTTATTGATCTGTTGTTAAAAATGCGAAAAAATTTATGCACAAGAACAAATGGGAGTTTGGGTATGCGAATCCACAACAACCAAAGTATGATAAAGACGGACCTAAAAAACAACCTCCTGAAAACTAGCCCAATCCATAGGAAAAGAAGGGTCACAGGGAGACAAAGAAGGACATTGGAAAATGGTGCGATTTTCACAAAATCCCCTGGCACAACACCCATGAATGTCGCTCAAAACATTAATTGGTGGCCGAGATCAAATATAATGAGATAAAGTCTGATTAAGAATCTAATTCAAAAAATATTGGTAGAATACATATCATCGACGCAGACCCCACTACTATTGTCGCGACTGCAACAATTAAACTAGAAGAACCAAAACATCCTGAAGAGGGGGAGAACCTTTTTCATTCACAGATGTGGGTGAAAGGGACCACGCTGCATTTTATTGTTCATAGTGGAATCTAGAAGAACCTCATCTTAGTAGAGGTCGTCAAACAGTTGGGATTTTCGACAACACCACACCCGCATCCATACAATGTTGGGTGGCTTCGCTAGGGAAGAAATATATGTGTCATCTAACTGTGTCGATTTTCATATGGAATACAACCCTTCAAGGATGGATTATTATGTAATTTTTCCCCACTAGATGTCTGTGATGTTCTTTTGGGCCAACCATATATGTGGAAGAACCATGATTCTTATGAGTCTCGACCTCATAGTGTCATTGTTACTTTGGGGGGTGATCTATACATGATACTAGAGGTAGTTCAAAATATTGTCCCACCTAAAAGGTTCCACAAGGTAGTATCTCATACTACAAAGTGCAGCTTCTTCACAGTCTATTCAAAAGGTGAACAAAAGAACACCACAACCACTACAACCTTAGTCCAAGCACCTTTTGTTCAATAGAAGCAGGTCGATAGGATTTAAGAAAAGCATAAGGATTCCTTCTACACACAGACATCTCATGTAGCCAGATTGGTTAAAAATCTCCAACCCTTCCAGCCATAGGGTCGTGATAGCCTTCAACAAGCTAAGCAATGTAACTTCTCTAGCAAGGAAAATAACTCATCAAGATGTAGATTCAACAAACACTTTTTCCTCTCCCTTGAGAATTCAATGCAATGCATATCATTTCTTCCTAAAGAGGGAGGATTTATCTAGGTGGATATCGATCTCCACCCACCTATTCCAACAGAATAAAAATAGTCTTTTAGAATCTTACTATTTTTAGTAGTTTTTCGGTTCCTAAACTTCTGTGACCTGAATGAAGTTTTTTCAGGACTGAGCACCTCAATGATGGCCAAAGGCTTTGATTGAGCCCAAAAAATCAATCTCCTTTACGATACCTTTCCAACGAGTTTTTGTGCACCCCAAACAGAGATCATATGCCAAAGTTACGCTCTTGGGACGTTGATATGTTAAGAACCAAATATCAATATAGCATAGAAAAACCTCAGAAAAAGTACTCAACGCCTTGAAAAAGAGATAATTTCAGATAATAAGCCTCTTTGAGGGGGAAACCTCCTTTTACCCCACTTAAATGTTCAAGTACAAGATGATTCAAAATGAAAATGTCTCCTTGGTATATATAGGAGACTAGGAGGTATAATTACAACTAATGGCCTAAAGCCGACATAAATAAAATAACATTACTAATATAATATGCCCCAATTAAGGGGTAATGAGCCAATATTAGGGATTAACATGCCCCTCCCCTTGAGAAAAGTGTTGTCCGCAATGCTTGAGTAACTCTGGATGCTTCTGTATAAAACACTCATCTTCCCAAGTGGAATCTTCAGCTGGTAGTTTCCTCCATTTAATGAGATACTCTGAAATGGATCTATTCCTCAGCTGGCGAATTCTTGTGTCAATGATGGCTTCAGGCTCCAATATTATTTTCCCTTCCTCGTCAAGTTCTGGCAATATAGTTTGAACTGGGATCTTGTCACCTATAACCTTCTTTAAGCATGAAACATGGAAAATTGGGTGTACTCGTGAAGATGCAGGCAACTCCAATTTGTATGCCATAGTACCAATATTTTTCAACGCCTTATAAGGGCCATAGTACTTTGGCGATAATTTATTATCCTTCTTGGCTTGCTTGAGGGACATCTGTTTATATGGTTGTAGTCTTAAAAATACCTAATCCCCTACTTCAAAACTTCTTTCACTACGATTTTGATATGCTTGTTGTTTCATGCGATTATGTTCCATGGTCAGGTTGTCCTTTAAGATTTGGAGAACTTGTTGTTGATTCTCGATGTGATCTTCCACTGCTTGAACCTTAGATTTTTATTTTAGAGAAGAAGTGATGGAAGGAAGGTGGTATCCATAAAGTACCATAAATGGTGTCATTTTTGTTGCAGTATGAAAGGAAGTGGTATACCACCATTCTACCAAGGGTAACCATTTGAACCATTGTGTTTGTTTATCAGAGACAAAGCAACAAAGGTAGCCTTCCAGACATTTGTTCACTATCTCAGTTTGTCCATCAGATTGAGGATGATAGGATGAGATATGAGCCAATTGAGTACCCAAACAAGAAAATAATTCTGTCAAAAAATGTCCAGTGAAGATGGGATCTCTGTCACTTACAATAATCTTTGGGCTGCCATGTAGCTTTTGAACTGTCTCCATGAATGCAGTGACAACTGTACTAGCTTTGAAGGGATAAGAGAGTGCACAAAAGTGTGCATACTTGGTCAGTCTATCAACAATCACCATGATGACATTCTTTCCTTCATACTTTGGTAACCCTGTGATGAAATCCATGGAAACCTCCTCCCAGCGCTAACTTGGGATGGATAATGGTTGTAAAATACCTGGGGTCTTAATTGTTTCCACCTTATTTTGTTGGAAAACCAAACATTTTGCCACAAACCTTTGAACATCAGTTTTAAGGCCATCCCAAAAAAAAATCCTTCTTGACTCTATGGTAGGTTTTCAAAAATCCTGAGTGCCCTCCTACTAGAGAGGTGTGCAATTCCAATAGTACCTTTTGTTTGAGTTGGGAGTTCTTACATAAATATAAGCGATCTTTGTACCATAGTGAATCATTTTTCCATGTAAATGTATCTGATGCATTGGAATCTTGCTGCAACCTTTGAATTAGTGTCCACACTTTTTCATCATTCTTCCATTCATCCCTTGCTTCTATTATCCAATCAGGTTGGATGATCGAGATAGCACAGAGAAAGGCCTCACCATCTTCATCCTTTCTTGAGAGTGCATATGCCAGAACATTTTTCTTCCCCTTTTTATAGACGATTTCAAAATACTAACCCAATATCTTGGTTACCCATTTTTGTTTTTCTTCTGAAGATAGTCTTTGTTCCAAGAATTATGTAAGACTATCATGATCTGTTTTGACCTTGAAGTGCCTACCTATTAGGTAAGGACACCATTTCTTCAATGCATGTAGTATTGCCATCATTTCTTTCTCATAAATGGGCTTGTGTAAATCCTTTCCCTTGAGTGGTCGACTTTCAAAAGCCAGGGGCCTTCCTTCTTGCATTAGGACAACACCAATTCCATTTCCTGAGGCATCACATTCCACAATAAAGGCTTTTGTGAATTCTGGTGTGGTCAAGACCAGAGCTTTACACATCACCTCTTCAAGTTGTTAAAAATCTTTAGTTTCCTTTGGAGTCCATGAAAATCCATCCTTCTTAGTTAGTGTTGTTAAAGGTGTTGCTATTATTCCATAGTTCCGAACAAAGTTGTGGTAGTAACCTGTCAAACCCAAAACTCCTCTAAGATTCTTTAATGTTTTGGGAATTGGCCAATCCATCATGGCATTAATCTTGTTAGGGTCTACCTTGATACCTTCATGAGATACAATATGACCCAAATACTCTACCTCCTTTACTCCAAATAAACATTTGGATAGTTTGGCATATAGTTGTTTCTCCTTTAGTATTTGTAGCACCTTGTCAACATGTCTCACATGATCCTCCCAAGACTTGCTATAGATTAGTATATCATCAAAAAATACTAACACAAATTTTCGAAGGAAGGGCTCGAAAATGGAATTCATCAACCCTTGGAATGTGGAAGGTGCATTTGTAAGGCCAAAAGGCATGACTAAAAATTCATAATGGCCTTCATGAGTTCGGAATGTTGTTTTTGGGATATCTTCTTCCTTCATTATGATATGATGATACCCTGAACGAAGATCCAATTTTGTGAAATAGATTGCTCCATGTAGTTCATCTAACAATTCATCATTGACGGGAATGGGAAACTTATCTTTAATAGTGATCTTGTTGAACTCTCTATAATCTGGACACATACGCCATGAGCTATCTTTCTTGAATACCATTACCACTGGTGCAAAGTAAGAACTTTGGCTAGGTCTAATAATGCCAACCTCTAACATTTCTTCAACCATGCGCTCAATTTCACTCTTTTGGGCGTAAGGGTATCTGTATGGCCTGATGGTAGGAGGAACATTCCTAGGAATTAGGTGAATTTCATGATCATGATTTCGAGTGGGTGGAAGACCTTTGGGAATATCTTCAAATACTTTGGAATTCTTATCACTGATCCTTTGAAGATCTTGAGGAATAGATGGCTTAGATGTTTGAACATCTAGTGAGCATAGTTGTGCAATAATGCCTTGATGCCCCTTTTTCAATAATTTTTTCATGCCGTTAGAACTTATCACCTTACTGGGTTTCCCTGTGATACCTCTTAACTCAATTTCTTTTCCTTCCAATGAAAATTTCATGAAAAGTTCTTGAAAATTAAAAGCCATTGTTCCTAATGATTGTAACCATTGGATTCCTAGTACAACATCTGCACCACCCATGGGTATATAAATCATTGGACTATTCATTACATATTCCCCCATAGTAAGATTGATCTTATTGCATTTTCTCGAGAAATTGATAGTTCCTCCATTTGCAATCATTACTTGAAACTCTGGCGCTGGATATACAAAGCAATTGAGATCTTTGGCTAATTTATAGTGAATGAAATTATGAGTACTTCCAGAATCAATTTGGACTATTACCCTTTTCTTTTTGATGTATCCTTCGATCTTGAGGGTTTGAGGAGTGTTAATTCCAGCCAATGCATTACATGATATCGTGGGAGTCAACTCTTCAGACGAAATTGCTTCTATGTTTTCATCTTGATATGGTTCTTGTTCTTGTTCTTCTTCCTCTTCACAATCTATGTAGAATAATTTCTTCTCACCACACTTATGTCCCTTACTGTACTTGTCTGATCAAAATTCCACAAGTCTGATCAAAATTGGATGTGCCAAGTGGAATTTATGGTAACTTCCCCACAACTTGCCGATTTTTGGCCTTTCTAGGATATCTCACTTGTATAGCGTGCCCCACACAAAATAATTGATATAAAATTCTGAAACTCACACCAGAAATATTACATATTGTCCACAATCCAATCAAACTAGTCCCACTCAATTTGGATACTCTAGGAATAAGTTATGATTGTTTTACCTGGAACACCTTCTTGAGACTAGTCAATAGGACTAGTCTGATACCCTATCTTACACAAGGTGTATCTACAAATTTATGCTGACCTAGAAGATGAAATTTTTACCACAGATACCTTACTAATTTATATAAATATCCTCTGGAGTTCATGGCCTGAAACATTACATAAAAGGTTTTATAGAGAAAATTCCGCAATGACTCAGTTCAAGATGATTCCAGAACCCTATCTTGTATAGGTTGTATCTCCGAAAGTATAAGGCATCAAGAGATGAATTTTTAACGCAACGTACCTTGATCTGTCTAATAAATATCTTCCAATCCGTTCCTTCTGAAATGTTGTAGAAAAAAATTTATAGTGAAAATTCCAAGGTGTCTCAGATGTAGCAACGAAACCCCAAGACCTTGAGCTCTGATACCATGTGTTAAGAACCAAATATCAATATAGCAAAGAAAAACCTCAGAAAAAGTACTCAACGCCTTGAAAAATAGATAATTTCAGATAATAAGCCTCTTCGAGGGGGAAACCTCCTTTTACCCCACTTAAATGTTCAAGTACAAGATGCTTCAAAATGAAAATGTCTCCTTGGTATATATAGGAGACTAGGAGGTATAATTACAACTAATGGCCTAAAGCCGACATAAATAAAATAACATTACTAATATAATATGCCCCAATTAAGGGGTAATGAGCCAATATTAGGGCTTAACATGATACACCAAACTACCCAAAACGTGGTCCACAAAACTGTTGGCTTTTCATCTTCCAGGGTGATGGTTTTGAATTTTATTTATGTTAAAAATGCCTTTGGAGCCTCATTGTAATAATGATCTTCTTGTGAATGTGAGTAGTCATCACATCTCTTCTCAGAGATAAGTTTCCACCATTCTAGCAAGTCTTTCACTCTGTATTTCTACAGTTTTGTACATTTCGCTCATTAATAGAAATTGTGTCTTACTGTATCTTTTTGTTTATGGTTTCATCTATGATATATTTCTGTTATATTATTGGATATCTGGGATATATTTGTACATTTATTTATTATATATCCACTCTCATTTCATGCTGAAAATAATTTGGATCAGTGGTATCAGAGCAAGATGCTCTTAATCATTTTTTTTTAGTGCATGTCCCCGACGAGGTCCGAGTATAGAAAGTTGGTTCTTGAGCTTGTATCTCTTGATGAAAATATCTCTTTCACACCCAAGAAATCCTCCATCGTGGAAGAAAATAAAGACGATAGAGAAGACAATTCTATTAATTTTTTTCTTGAACAAGATCTCACACGATAGAGGGATGAAATGATGGAGATTTTCTCTCACATCCTTCAACCCTTTCCAATAACAAAAAATGCGTCTTCAAAAAGTGACCACTTTGGAGGAACCTCACCTTTCAAGGTACACACTAATTTTAATATTCTTGTATTTGAAGGACATATAGATGCAGATGCCCTAGAGAAATGGTTAAATTTGCTAGAAGGTTATTTCTGTGTTCAAAAATTTTCCGACAAGGAAAAGATCACCTTCACACTCCTTAAATCTCTCCTCCATGTCGAAAATTGGTGGGAAACTTACTTGGAACAAAGTTCCATAGAGGAGTTTGGAATATATGGGGTCGATCCCACTTGGGATTGTTTTGTGGATGCAGTCAAGGAACAATATTACCTTGTTGGTAACTATGATGACCAATACATGAGATGGACTACACTACGTCAAGAGAGGGGCCAAGTAGTGTCGGATTTCACCAATACCTTGCATACCTTGTGCACCAAGCTGGGTATCAAAATATCCTGAGTGACATTTGGTTCTAAAATACGATGGGGCTCTACATAGGTACATCCAAACTGAAATGGATTTTCTAGACATCTCATCGTTGGTAGTTGGTTATCAATGTGGTCTTAAAATTGAGAATAAATTTAGGCACCAAAAAAAATGGGAGTTTGGGTTTGCAAATACGCAACAACCAAAGTATGATAAAGATGACCTTAACAAATGACCTCTTGAAAACCATTCCAAGAGATAGGAAAATAAGGGTCACATGAAGACGAAGAAGGACACTGGAAATGGTGTGATTTACACAAAATCCCCTGGCACAACACCTATGAATGTCGCTCAAAACAGTGATTGGTGCCCGATATCAAAGACAAGGAGCCGAACCCTGATTCAAAATATGATTCAGAAAATACTGGTAAAAGATAGATCATCGATGTATGCCCCACTGCTATTGTTGCAACTGCAACAATTCAACAGGAAAAACTTACAGATAATTAAGAGGGGATCACCTTTCTCATTCACAGATGTGGGTGAAGGGGACCCTGATGCATTTTAGTGTTGATAGCATAATCTAGAAGAGCCTCATTTCAGTAGAGGTCGTCAAACAGTTGGTATTGTCAACAACACCATACCCGCATCCATACAACATCAGGTGTCTTTTCTAGGCACAAGATATCCATGTCAGCCAACAATGTTGATTGTCATATGATATACAACCCTTCAAGGATGAGGTATTATGTGATGTTTCCCCACTAGATGTCTTTGATATTCTTTTCGGCCAGCCATATATGTGGAAGCGCCATGTTATTTATGAGTCTCGACCCCGTAGTGTCATTGTTACTCTAGGGGATCATATCTAGAGGATACCAAAGGTAGTTTGAACTACTTTCCCACCTGAACAGTGCCGCAAGGTAGTATCTCATAATAAAAAATTTAGCTTATTCACAATATGTTCAAAAGGTGAGCAGAAGAACACCACAACCACTGTAACCTCAGTCTAAGCACCTTCTGTCTAGGAGAAGCAGGTTGAAAATATTGAAGTAAAGTGAAAGGATTCCTTCTACACACATTCATGTCATGTAGCCACACTAGTTAAAAAGGTCCAACCCTTCCAGCCACAAGTTCATGACAGCCTTCAACAAACAAAGAAATAAAACTTATCTAGCAAGGCAAGCAACTCATCGAGATGCAGATTCAACAAACACTTTTCCCTCTCCCTCGGGCACTCAACGCAATGGATACCATTGCTTCCCAATGGAGGATTGATCTACGTGGGTATCGGTGGCCACCCACCTATTCCAATGGGCTCAAAACAGTCTTCTGGAAACTTACTATTTTTAGTATTTTTTCGATTCATGAACTTTCGAGGCCATTTTGAGGGCCTAAATGAAGTTTTTTGGGATCAATCACCTCAATGATAGCCAAAGGCTTTGATTGAGTCCCCAAAAAGGATCTTCTATATGATACCTTTCCAACGAGTTATCGTGCTACCCAAATGGAGATCGTATGCCAAAGTTACGCCCCCGTGAAATTGATACACCAAACTACCCAAAACGGGGTCCACAAAACTGTTGGCTTTTCATATTGTAGGGTTAGGGTTTTGGATATTATTTATGTTAAAAAGGTATTTGGAGCCTCATTGTAATAATCATCTTTTTGTGAATGTGAATAGCTGTCACATCTCTTCTTAGAGATAAGTTGTCACCATTCTAGCGAGTCTTTCACTCTGTATTTCTACAGTTTTGTACATTTTGGTCATTAATAGAAATTGTGACTTACTGTATCTTTGTGTTTATCATTGCATATCTGTTATATTTATGTTATATTAATGGATATCTGAGATATCTCTGTACATTTATTTATTCTTTCTCCACTCTCATTTAGTGCCGAAAATAATCTCGATCAGTGGTATCAGAGTAAGCTGCTCTTGATTGTTTTTTTTTCAGTGCATTTCCCCGATGAGGTCTGAGTATAGAAAGTTGGGTCTCGAGCTTGTCTCTCTTTAGTAAAATCTCTCTTGCACACCCAAGAAACCCTCCATGGTTGAAGAAAAAAAAAATGATAGAGCAGATGATTCTATTAATATGTTGCTTGAGAAATCATCACGTGACATAGGGACAAAATGATGGATAATTTTTTTGCATCCTTCAACGCCTGCTGATAACAACCCATGCGTCTTCATCAAGAGGCCACTTTGGAGGCACCTCTCCTTTCAAGGTACAAGTTTATTTTGATATTCTTGTATTTGAAGGACAAATAGATGCATATTCCCTAGAGAAATGGTTAAATATGCAAGAAGGTTATTTCTTTGTTCACAATTTTCCGATAGGGAAAAGATCACCTTCACACTCCTTAAATATCTCCCACATGTAAAACATTGGTGGGAAACTTACTGAGAACAAATTTCCATAGAGGATTCTGGAAAATATGGGGTCGAGCCCAGTTGGTATTTTTTTGTGGATGCAGTCAAGGAACAATATTACCATGTTGGTAACTATGATGACCAATACATTACATGGACCATGTTGTGTCAAGAGAGGGGCCAAGAAGTGACATAGTTCACCAATACCTTCCATACCTTGTGAACCAAGATGGGTATCAAATATTCTGAGTGACATCTGGTTCTGAAATATCGTGGGCTCTACACGAGTACATCCAAACTAAAATGGAGTTTCTAGACATCTCGTTGCTGGGAGTTTCTTATCAATATGTTGTTAAAATTGAGAAGAAATTTAGGCACCAGATCAAATGGGAGTTCGGGTCTGCAAATCTACAAAAATCA
The DNA here is from genome assembly GCA_032191745.1 of Picea mariana. Classification (NCBI taxonomy): domain Eukaryota; kingdom Viridiplantae; phylum Streptophyta; class Pinopsida; order Pinales; family Pinaceae; genus Picea; species Picea mariana. The sequence continues at coordinate 168,060 of JASDQU010101736.1, read as the reverse complement.
AATTATGATAAAGACAACCCTAACAAAAATGCTCGTGAAAACCATTTTCAAGCCACAAGAAAAGAAGGGTCACGGGAAGACGAAGAAGGACACTGGAAAATGGTGCGATTTGAACAAAATCCCCTGACATAGCACCAAAGAATGTCACTCAAAACAATCATTGGTGGATGAGATCAAAGACAAGGAGCTGAACCATGATTCAGAATTTGATTAAGAAAATATTGGTAGAAGATAGATCATCGACGCAGACCCCATTGTTATTGTCGCAACTACAAAAATTCAACCAGAAGAGCCAATAGATCATGAAGAGGGGGAGCACCTTTTTCATTCATAGATGTGGGTGAAGGGAACCCCATTGCATTTTGTTGTTCATAGAGCAAGCCAAAAGAACCTTTTCTTAGAAGAGGTCGTCAAATAATTGGGATTGTCAACAAGACCACATACTCGCATCCATACAACATCAGGTGGATTCACTAGGGACGAGATATCTGTGTTAGCCAACAATGTCAATTGTGATATGACATACAACCCTTCAAGGATGAGGTATTATGTGATGTTTTCCCACTAGATCTTTGTGATGTTCTTTTGAGCCAGCCATATATGTGGAAGTTCCATGTTATTTATGAGTCTCGACCCCGTAGTGTCATTTTTAATTTGGGGGGTCATATCTACATGATACTAGAGGTACTTCCAACTACTGTCCCACCTAAACAATGATGCAAGGTAGTATCTCATGCTACAAAATTCATCTTCTTCACAGTTTGGTTAAAACGTGAACAAAATAACACCACAACCACTGTAGCCTCAGTCCAAGCACCTTATGTCCAGTAGAAGCAGGTCAACATGATTGAAGTAAAGAACAAAGATTCCTTCTGCACACAATCATATCATTTAGACATATTGGTTTAAAATTTCCAACCCTTCCAGCCACAGGTTTGTGGTAGCCTTCAACAAGCTAAGAATCACAACTTCTCGAGCAAGGAAAGAAACTCATCAAGATGCAGATTCAACAAATGATTTTCCCTCTCCGCTAGGAACTTAGCGCAATGGAGACCATTTATTCTTAAGGAGGGAGGATTGAAACAGTTGGATATCGGTGGCCACATACCTATTCCAATGATCTCAAAATAGTCTTCTGGAAACTTACTATTTTTAGCAGTTTTTCAGTTCCTGAACTTCTAGGGCCATTTTAAGGGCCTAAATGAAGTTTTTTCAGGACTGATCACCTCAATAATAGACAAATTGTCTAATTGATCCCCCAAAATGAATCTCCTCAACGATACCTTTCCAACGAGTTATCGTGCACCACAAACAGACATCGTATACCAAAGTTACACCCCCGAGAAGTTGATACACCAAACTACCCAAAATGGGGTCCACAAAACTGTTGGCTTTTCATCTTCCAAGGTTAGGGTTTTGGATTTTATTTATGTTAAAAATGACATTGGAGCCTCATTGTAACAATTATCTTCTTTCAAATGTGAGTAGCCATCACATCTCTTCTCAGAGATAAGCTGCCACCATTCTAGCAAGTCTTTCACTCTATATTTCTATAGTTTTGTACATTTCGCTCATTAATAGAAATTGTGTCTTACTATATCTTTGTGTTTATGGTTGCATATCTAATATATATTTTTTATATTATTGGATATCTGATATATCACTGTACATTTCTTTATTATATCTCCGTTGTCATTTCATGCCAAAAATAATCCAGATCATATAGCAAGCTAAGGCAAGTCTATGACCCCCTATCTTAGTTGTTTGATTAGCCATGTCAATGGTAAGGGAAAGGTCAAGATGAATTAGGAAAGGAAAATTAAATTTGTGTGTTTTAAGGGGTGTTCTATGACATTCAAAGATGATTACCAATCTATAAAAGTAAAGTAAATTCCCCAAAACACTAGCTATCAAAAGAAAAAAGAAAGGTTGTAATAAAAATTGAAATAAAGATGATATGCTTCAACATGTAACAAGTTTATAACAAAAACAATTAAACATTCTTGAAATTATCAAGGATGCAATGAAAGATATGTTAAATTCCAAATAAAAGACTAATAAACCATGAACTAATGCTTGCTGAAATTAAATAGCATGAAACTAGGTTAAATAAATGCAAGATGTTAAACCCTAATGGTTTAAAATGAAATTAACGTAGAAATAATGATGTTAGATGATGATTCTAGGATAAGATGCAAAGTCATAAAGATAACACAAGACATTGAGAGAGAGAGAGAGAGAGAGAGAGAGAGAGAGAGAGAGAGAGCTTAAAACTAGCATTTAGATCACTTGTAATGGAGAGAAGATTAGTGTCGTCTAGATTACTTGGGAAAATGGGGTCTAACATGAATTTCCTATGGAGAGAAAGGCAAGGAAAATAGTTGAAGGTTGAGCATTAAGGTGTTCCCTAAAAACCCTAGGTATCAATCTTCTGGAAAGGTAACTTAGGGTAGTCCACTACAAACCCTAAGAAAGAATTCCTATGTCCTTCAAAGGCCTTAAGAAAGATATCTAGAAATTATTTTGGCTAAAATACCTAGATTAGTCCACTACAAATCCTGTAATCATAACCTATAAGAGTAAAATCTAGGGTATTCTAGTACAAACCCTAGAAAACCCTTATGTCCTTTAACAAGCCTTAAATGAATGAAAACATGGAAGATAGTCCACTACAAATCTTCCATAGGGTTTCAAAACAATATTTATCCAAGACGAAGCAATATTACATGAAAAAACATGACTTTTACAAAGAATTTATTGAATAAATCAAAGAATAAACCATCCAAAATTTGAAAAGAACATTTAGTCAAATTGTCTAGCATGCGGAAACCATAGAAATGAAACCATCCAAAAACTCCTGTGAATCATCCACTAGATCAATCTCCAAAAAGTGTGCACAAGTACTCTATAGTGGAAAAGAAGTAAATAAGACAAGTGTATAAGTCATTCTCCACAAGATGAGTTATTATTTAAAAGGAGCGAAGTTTTAGCCTTATTATATGAGGCAACCCTAGTGCTTTACGTCTAAAAAATCCCTAAAATGTAAAATATCCATGATACAAGGTGGATAGGTCAAGGATGACCCCTAAAATATTCTCCAATATGAAAATACAATACTAAAACGCAAAACCGTCACCATAGAAGGTGACACGTGTGAATGTAGATGCTAAGGTAAGGGTGATGTCATCTCCTAGAAAGGCGCAAGAGCCTCCAAAGGACATGTCTCATCCAAAAAGTATGAAGCATCATCAAGGTTTACATATCCTCACCCAAAGGTCATGCCTCATCATCAATCCACACCAACTCATCATCACCCATGCTAGGTCGGCCCAAGCAACATCAAACCCAACATTCGATTGATCAAACCTAATAATTACTAATCGTGGCACGATCAAATTCATTTTGACTCAAACCATTGATTTAGTTCACTAGGTACCTCAACACTTAGTGCATTTTGACATAATATTTTCGAGATAGATCTACTGTAGCAATAGTGAAATCCGCTTGGATTGAAAATTTTAGGTGTAAGATAAAAAAAAATCCTCATATTCTTTGTTTCTCTCACTGGCTAAGTTTGAATCTAATCTTATTCGGGTCATGTGTTTAATTTGTTAGGAATTGTCTGAATGTATCTAACTTTTCTGGGTAGTTAGAGCTTGATGACGATTATTAATCATTATTTCTTTTCTTGAGCCCATGTGATGTTTCAAAACACAAGTTTTTCACCTGAACTTTTGTAGTCTAGTTTATAAACATCTATTTTTTGAGTCTCTTGTTCTCCTTGTTGATGAATCGAATCATAATTTTAATCAATTTTGAGTTATAATTCTAGTAGGGATTAAGAGTGACTCTAGTTTTTACCTTCCCTCTCATTTTTTTTCCAAATATCCTATTCCATGCATTTGAAATCAAGGTTAGTGATGATTCATGGTTTTATTGTTAATGACACAACTTTCCTTTTCCTGTTACTCAATCTCTGGCAAATGAATGTGATGGGAAATGATTTAATGTTTATGTTTTGGTTCTGCATTCTCGGTTTGTGGCTTTAAGTTTCATTTCATTTGAATTTTTTCCAAGTTTATTTACATGCTAACTGAGAAAATAACTCCCAAGTCACAAAATAAATATAAGGATAATGGAGCAAGAGTAGGTTCTTTCACAAGAAGTGGTTGTTGAAACAAGAAGACTAGTGTTTTCCAATACTTCTAGTCACCCAAGATTTGTGAAATTCCCTGATTGGTCTAAAATTTTCTATATTTTTGAAGACAAGAATTATCCTCATTTATCTAATTTGGTAGATCTAACGGAAGACGCCAACACAGATGAAGATGTTTATCCAAATATATGAAAAAATTTCCTACACAATGTGGCCACAAATCCAACTATTTTACCTTGCGTAGAGATGATTCGATGGATCATTGAGAAAGTATGGTCATAGGAGAGAATAGTTCTGAATGATAGAGGTTAATGTATCACTTCATTTAAACCAAGAAATCTCTAGAGATACTACAAGTTTGCATATAAATGACACTAGAATGGGTTTCATGTTTCATTAATGATTGAAAAAAGTACTTGAGAAATGGTTGATATAAGGAAAGAATTCAAACTGAGAGGTATTGTTATACCACAAATTGGCACACCTATTTGCACTTGTGAGATGGCCTAGTCCATTCCTTAGCTTGAAAAAAAAATCCCATTTTCCTTCATCAAAATCACCTAAAAAACAACACTTTTGTTTTCATACGTTATTCACCCATGTGAAAATAGTGTATATATGCTATTCTCCATTGTACAAACCCTGTATACCCTCAATTTTGTGAAAAAATAAAAAAAATCCACATTTTCGGGTGAAGTTTTCAGTTGGGCTCGTTCCCAAGCTTCCCTTGGTCGGTAAAAAATTGAATATAACCATATCAACCTATTTAGGATGGTATATAAGCACCTATGGGGGTATATATGAGGAGAGACAACCTTGGTGCAATATTATGCTGATGATTTGCAAGCTTCCCTATTTACACGAGCGTCTGAGTAGCATCCCTTCATCTAGAAACTTGTTTTCCAACATTCCTTCCTCTCTCATATATGACTGTAGGGTGTGTTCCTATCCCTTCCAAGTCATTCGAGGAAGAGCCATTTTGTTGAGTTGATGCTTGAAGGGTCCATTGGAGGAACCTGGGTGGTTTTCTTCGAGGTAGTACCGATAGTTAGAGTCAGGTTGTAACTACCTACTTATACTATTTTCAATAAAAAAGTTCTCTTTCCCTCCATATATGTGTAATTTTGTTCAATCTATTTATATATGTTAAATTTATTTACATATTTTAATTTGCACATTACATGTATAACTTTATTTCATAACTACCTTGCTGCAGTATAGACTTGATCTCCTTTTGTAGGTTGGTACAGGAAGAGATCAAGAGAAAATCAAAGGTTGAGAGAAAGGAACTACATCGAATATTTGGATACACAATGTGAGGTATTATATTCTCTCTTCCAAGTAGTTATTTTTATTGTAAGTTTTCATGTGTGAAGGTAGGTTTTGTATTTTAAATACAGTTAGTCTCTGTTGTGACGCATATCCAAGGTCATAGGGTAAAAATCCAATAACAAAATTAGTGACCATACTAGGGATCTTTTATCCTAGTCTAGGTTGGTCTTAGGGTTCTTTTGTTTTCTTGATTTCTATAACTTTCTTGTTTTCTGGGCTTTCTTTCAAATCATTTTCCATATCAAAAACTTTTCCCAATTTTCTAGAAGCTTCCATTTGGGGTTGCAGTATCTTTCCTTGAGTATTCCTAATCCATACGTGGTTTTTCTTTGCTTGAATCCCGTATATACATGATTTTCCTTTGTTTGAATAACATATGTAGGCTATTCATTGTGTACACAGGTGCGCATCTCTTGGAGAATTTGGTCTTTGGGCCTTTCTCTCAATTTTGGGAGGATCTAAGTTGGATGTTCATTATGTTATGAGCCTTCTTGGTTTTCTTTTGTCTTTGATTGTTGCGTTAAGTCTCTAAAAAACTTTGAAATCATGCTAAAAGTTCTTACTTTTTATTAGGTTAGTCTTTTGTTTATAAGGTTCTGTAGGTCGGTCGAAAGTTCAATTTTGTGTGGCTAGGATTAGTGTCCAGTTCATTGTTGTATTCTAGTAATTATATATATTTTTTCTTTCTTCCCTTTTACCTGATTTCCTTTTTTCATAAAAGAAAAGATAAAAATTTGCATTGTAGTTGTGTTTCGTTTCTTTTAGTAACATAAAAGAAAAAGAAACTTGGTTGTTGGTCATTCTTCTCTTGTTCCCTTACCTCTGAACTTTTCAAGAAAAGAACTTGCTTACTAGCACTTAGGTCTCTATGCATTTTTCATTCTTTGATAGTTGTTAGTTTCAGTTACAATAGCCTTTTATAAAAGAAAAAAAATCTTGTTTGCAATGTTCCTTCACACTTTGTTTTGCATTGTCGTTCAAAGAGTATTTTAGGTTTTCATTGCAAAGTGATTTAATACCTTGCATACGATAAAAGATACATTGTTTAATTTTTGAAAAGTGTATAAAATAAAGAGTTTCTTTTCATTGATTTGAAGCGTTGTTGCACTCATTTTTCAGTGAAGAAACTACATCTTGCATTTTGTGTTCTTAATTGTTTTTCAGATGAGTCTGTCAAAACACCATCTAGTTTCATACACAATCCTTTTGAGCAAATAACAACCCATGAAATGAACACTAACTAAAAATGATTATAATTTTTCATTTTATAGGGTAAACAGACTAGTTTTAGGCTAGGGAATTGGTTTAGGTTGGAGAGTTAATTTCTCCAAGGCCGGAAAAATAAACTCAGAATTTTGAGCTAGTGAGTGAAAAACCCTTTCACATAGGTATAGTTAGGAAGCTTGATCCAGGAGGATATTGGTGGCTAGCCACCTATTCCAACTGGCTCCTCTTGACAATTTTTAGATCAACACATTTTTCTGTAATTCTTTAGTCTGAATCCCTACACAGCCTCCAGGTGGAGATTGGTGGCCACCCACCTAATCCAACTGACTTATTTTGGATGTTTTCATGTTAGTACATGTTTCTGTACTTCCAGGGCCATTTTGGGGCCCTAAAAAATGTTTTTTTGGCTTGTCATAGTCAAACTATAGTCAAAGTTAGATTTTTATGGAATAATGTGTAGTTATCAAAAAGACCTTCATGCACCTAAAACGGAGGTCATATGCAAAAGTTACGACCCCGGGAATTTGAGGTACCAACTTACCCATCGGGGCCCACATAAATTTTGGTGTTTCATCTGTTGATTAAGGTTGGTTGTCATTGATGTCAACCCTTGAAGAAAGACCCGTAGCACAAAGGTTTGGGTAATGGAAACAATAATTTTTGATATAAATATGACTCATTATTTTTTTTTCATGGTTGATAAGAAGTAAATATGGATGAACTTCAAAGTGGTCCCCTTATTGTGAAAGCCCTCACGGGAAGACGCTTTGTGGAGTAAGAGAACCCATGCTTAATTGTGGAATAATGAGATGAAGGAAAGTTAATTTGTCAAGGAAAATATCCTAGATGGATAGTTCTTGTCATATCATTTCCGGTGGTATGTGGAATGTCACATAATTCCTCATGGTTAGAGAGTCATGTCCATGAGAAGTTGGAGACCCTAGGTTTGGGTAATGGACCCAAGTTTGTTTGATGGGTAACGGTATGAGTTATGATATATTTTCAGATAATACTATTCTATATTGATAGTACATGTCGTGCCATTTCTATTGGTGTGTAGAACGTCACATAACTCCTCACGGTTTCAGAGTTATGGTCTTACGAAGTTGGAGGACCCTCATATGTCATCTAGAAGCCCCAAAAGGTCAAAGTAATCAAAGTGGTTTAAGAGATTTTAAAAGGTAAATAATAAAGTGAAGTGATGAGTGTATTATAATTCAAAGTGAATACAAAATAAATTATTTCAATAATAATTTTAATGGAGAAATTAGAAGTGGACCTAACACTAAAATAAGGAAAGTGGGGCCAAGTGACCTAGAAGATGTTTTTAAGGAAGCTACTTGGAGAGTATAAATAAGAGGCAAGGCTCTCTCATTTGAATCACACTTGAGAATATTGAATATCTATAGGTGTATGAGGTATACAAATGATATCTAAGCCGAAATTTTGAGGAAAGTGAAGAAAAGAAGGCCGAAATGCAAGGAAGGATAAATTCTTTTGATGGTGCTTTCTAAGGTATGTTATTTTCAGGTCATCTCACCATTTTTGCTATAACTTTTTTTCTATAATGAGTCAGATCCTGAAATTTATATTCAAGTGAAAAAACATATCCAAGTATCTGTGGTTAAAAATTTATCTTGTGGATCGTTGTATTTTTGGAGTCACACTCTGTGGAAAATAGGGTTTGTGGCCAGTCCTGAAACTAGTCAAAATCAGGTGTTTCGGGTAAAAATGTCATAAATTCTTCATAACAGATCCAATTTAGTAAGACAAATTGTGTTGGTTAGGGTACAGTCCGTAGTATGTTTTGTAACATTTTCATATCATTTCATCAAACATGTTTTGCGGGGCACGCTCTACATGGTCACTCTCTAGAATAAGCCAGAATTCAACAAGGTATGCCATTTTTTCTATAACTCCTTTTCTGAGAGGTTCCAAGTAGTTCCACTTGGAGGAATTGCACAAAACACACTGAAGAAAATTGTGTATCAGTTTCATATCTTTATACATTACAAGTTCAAAGTTATGATTACTTCAAGTTAGGGTTGTTGACTAATCCAAAACTAGGCATGTGAGACTAAAGAAAAGTTTGATGAAAATGCTAGTCTCTTGTTTTTAAAGTTAAGGAAGGTTTGA
>JASDQU010101736.1:113065-134686 GCA_032191745.1 Picea mariana | reverse complement strand
CAGGTTTGGGTAATGGACCCAAGTTTGTTTGATGGGTAACGGTATGAGTTATGAAATATTTTCAGATAATACTATTCTATATGGATAGTACATGTCATGCCATTTCTGGTGGTATGCAGAATGTCACATAACTCCTCACGGTCTGAGAGTTATGGCCTTACGAAGTTGGAGGACCCTCATATGTCATCTAGAGGCCCCAAAAGGTCAAAGTAATCAAAGTGGTTTAAGAGATTTTAAAAGGTAAATAATAAAGTGAAGTGATGACTGTATTATAATTCAAAGTGAATACAAAATAAATTATTTCAATAATAATTTTAATGGAGAAATTAGAAGTGGACCCAACACTAAAATAAGGAAAGTGGGGCCAAGTGACCTAGAAGATGTTTTTAAGGAAGCTACTTGGAGAGTATAAATAAGAGGCAAGGCTCTCTCATTTGAATAACACTTGAGAATATTGAATATCTATAGGTTTCTGAGGTATACAAATGATATCTAAGCCAAAATTCTGAGGAAAGTGAAGAAAAGAAGGCCGAAATGCAAGGAAGGATAAATTTTTTTGATGGTGCTTTCTAAGGTATGTTATTTTCAGGTCATCTCACCATTTTTGCTATACCTTTTTTTCTATAATGATTCAGATCCTAAAATTTCTATGCAAGTGAGAAAACATATCCAAGTATATGTGGTTAAAAATTCATCTTGTGGGTCATTGTATTTTGGGAGTTACACTCTGTGGAAAATAGGGTTTGTGGCCAGTCTTGAAACTAGTCAAAATCAGGTGTTTCAGGTAAAAACGTCATAACTTCTTCATAACAGATCCAAATTCAGTGAGACAAATTGTTTTGGTTAGGGTACAGTTGGTAGTATGTTTTGTAACAATTTAAGATCATTTCATCAAATAGTTTTTGTGGGGCACACTCTACAAGGTCGCTCTCTAGAATAAGACAGAATTCAGCAAGGTATGCCATTTTTGCTATAACTCCTTTTATGAGAGGTTCCAAGTAGTTCCACTTGGAGGAATTTCATAAAACACACTGAATAACATTGTATATCAGTTTTAGATATTTATACATTACAGGTTCAAAGTTATGATTACTTCAAGTTAGGGTTGTTGACTAATCCAAAACTAGGCATGTGAGACTAAAGACAAGTTTGATGAAAATGCTAGTCTCTTGTTTTTAAAGTTAAGGAAGGTTTGCAGGAATGTGATAATATACACCAGGTCTATCACAGAGATACAAATCATATTTGGATGATAAAATTGATGAGGGATTTTGGTTGTGGCACATGTTGAGTACATGGTTGAAACAAGTAGTTGATGAGTTGACACATACATGAAGTGTATAGTTGATGATGTTGGTACATATTGATGATTAATAGTTGATGAGTAGTTGACACATGATTGGAACATACTTGGTACATGGTTGGATGCACTTATTTATGGTACAGGTTGATTATAGATTGGTGCATGGTTGATGCACTTGTTTATGGTACAGGTTGATTACAGGTTCGTGCATGGTTGATGCACTTGTTTATGGTACAGGTTGATTACAGGTTGGTGCATGGTTGATGCACTTGTTTATGGTACAGGTTGATTATAGGTTCATGCATGGTTGATGCACTTGTTTATGGTACAGGTTGATTACAGGTTGAGGTACAGGTTGATGCATGGTTCAGATTTATTGGTAGAGGTTTACAACGATATATCTCACAGTGATAGTGTGAAAGTGGTTCCATCATTCTACTTCTACTTCAGGGTGGCAGGACGAGGAAAGGAAAGGTGGTTGTAGCCACCTTCAAGTTGTATCCAGAGAACATTGGGGGTTGTAGTCTCCTTTCTGGTTGTAGCTAGAGATTTGGGGAGTTGGAGCTTCCCTCAGGTTGTAGCCTGAGAAACTAGGGGGTTGGAGCCTCCTTCCAGTTGCAGCTGGAAAACAAAGGAAGTTGGTGCTTCCAATGAATGTAATTCTTCAAGACATATAAGAAAAAGCATTTCGTGGTTTTCTCCCGATTTGGGTTTCCACGTAAAACACTGGTGTACCGTGTATGTGTGTGATTGTTTATTTATTACTGCTCATTATTGGATAATAATTCTACATTGATATAACATTTGAAGAAAAATGATTATAATTACGTTATTACTGATTCACCCCCCCTCTCAGTAATCCAACATCATCTCCTAGAGTTAGGTTATTGTATGTCTAGGGTTTTGGCATTCATGAATAATGTTAAAAAGGCCTCTAGAGCCTCATTTTAATCATTATGCTCAGATGGATGCACATAATAGCCACATCTCTTCTTAGAGATAACTACCACCATTCAAGCAAGTTGTTTTCAGTTTTGTAGTTTTACAGTTTCAACCTTAATTTTATTTATTGAATAGAAGTTATTTTTCACTGGATATTTGTTGTTGTTCTCAATATCTCTATGTTATTGTATTCAGTCAGTTATTCTTTTCATTCTCCTCATAAATCCAGATCATTGTTATCAAAGTGGTTTGCTCTTCATTTATTTTTCTTTGTGCATGTCCTTGACAAGATCTAAGTACAAGAATTTGGGACTCAAACTAGTCGAGCCTTTGCAAGATCGACCACACTGAGCCTGGAAATAACCATGGGGGACAAGAAGAAATATGATGGAGCAAGAGATCCTTTTAAAATGTTGCTAGAGGAATCCCTTGCGCTACAAAGGAAAAAATGATGGAAAAATTTGCACAGATCCTTCGGCGACTGCCCATAGGAGATGCATCTTCATCAAGCAGCCATGCAACCCCCTTCAAGGTACAAGTAAATTTTGATATTCCATTATTTGAAGGACCGATAGATGCAAATGCTATAGATAAATGGTTGAATCTTCTTGAAGGGTATTTTTAAGTGCATAATTTTTTCGACAGGGAAAATATTACTCTTGCACTCCTCAAGGCCATCCCCCATGTTAAGGAGTGGTGGGATAATTACTCTGAGAAAAGGCCCATAAAGGAATATGTAATATTTTTGGTCACCCCCACATGGGATTCCTTCAGGGATTCCATTAAAGAACAATACTACCTTGTTGGAAGCTACGAGGGCCAGTACACAAGATGGACCATGCTACGTTAGGAAAGGGACCAGAGAATACCATGTTTCACCAATATTTTACATACCCTAGGCACCAAATTGGGTATCAAAGACTATGAATGAAATATGGTTCTCAAATACTGCAGTTGTCTACATAGATACATTCAAACAAAAATTGAGTTTCTAGACATCGCATCATTATGTGCGACTTACAGATATATTATCAAGGTCGAGAAAAAAATTAAGTAGAATAGGTGAGATTTTGGATTTGCAAACTCCTCACAGCCGAAGCAGGGAAAAGGCATCCCCAACCCCCAAAATAAGGGACAGATCAAAGATGGTTTCTCTCAGGACAACCGGTCCAAGCCGCAACCCAAGAAGGGTAATGCGAAGTCGAAGAAGGACATGCGAAAATGTTGTGAATGCCATAAAATCCCTTGGTACAACACCAAAGAATGTCACTCCAAGTAGTCATTAGTGGTCGTTCTGAAATATTCCAAGTCAGAGTCAGATTCTGACTCTGAATCAAATCTAGAAAGTGGGAAGTAGATCATATATGGCGAACCCAGTGCCATTGTCGCTACCATCAAAGCCCAACAAAGCGAACCAAAAGAACTAGAGGAAAGGGAACACCTCTTTCACTCATATATGTGGGTAAAGGGGATTCTGTTGCATTTCATTGTCAGTAGTGGCAGTAATAAGAGCCCGATTTCATCAGATTTCATCAAGCGACTGGACCTGTTGATCACACCGCACCCGCATCCCTACACCATCGACTAGCTTCACCAAGGATGATAGCTCCATGTCAGCTAAAAGTGTCATCAAGCCTACAACATCAAGCCCTTCAAAGATGAGGTATTGTGTGATATTTATCTCCTTGAAGTTTGTGATGTTCTTTTTGGCCATCCATATTTGTGGAAGCGACATGTTTCGTATGAGTCTAGACCTCACAATGTTATTATTACTTTGGGTAGACAATTATACAAGATACTAGAGGTAGTGTCTCATACCTCTATTTCTTTAATAAATGCGAAGCAATGCAGTAAGGTAATTTCATAGACCAGGAAGTTTGTCTTCTTTATGATTCATGCTTGCATTAAGAAAAAGGTCGTCTCCACATCGATGACCTCTACATAGAGCCTCTCTTTGCAGTAGAAGAAAGTGGATGAGATCATGGAAGAGTACAGAGACATATTCTCCTCACCCACTAGGGTACTGACTTACTGCCAAGTCAAGCATCCAATTGATCTAACCGTCGGTGCACCGTTGCCTAATGGACCAGTCTATCGTCATTCGCTGATGGAGAATGAAAAAATCAAGTGCCAGATCCAAGAGCTGCTTCAAAAGGGGCACATCCGACCCAACTCCTCCCCTTGCAGAAGCCCGATTGTGCTAGTGTAGAAAAAATATGGGACTTGGCAGCTCTACATTGATTACAGAGAATTAAACAAAATCAAATTTAGAAACTAGTACCCAATTCCCCAAATTGATGACCTTCTTTACCAAATCAAGGGAGCAAATTTCTTCAACAAGATTGAACTAAAGTTTGGCTACCACCAGGTTCCCATCGAACCAACTGATTTATGGAAGACAATGTTCAAATCTAAATAAGGTCCCTTCGAATGGATGGTCATTCCCTTTGTCTTAACAAATGCACCAAAAAATTTCATGAGATTGATGGATGATGTATTAAGACCCTTCACCAACTCTTTTGTGGTGGTATATTTGGAAGGCATCCTCATCTTCAACAAAACTTGGGAGGAGCACATGCAACATATTCAATAGTTTTTGGGCACTTTGTGACAACACAAGCTATATGCCAACTTGGAAAAATGCTACTTTGGCATGAACATGGTCCAATACTTGGGCTACATTGTTGATGAGAATGGGGTACATGTGGATCCATCTAAGATCCAAGTCATTCATGACTAAACAGCATTGACCACAGTAACCGAGCTTCATATCTTCTTGGGACTTTTCAAATTCTACTGAAGGTTCGTGTTGGGATTATCCCATATTGCATGGGCCCTCATCCAAGTAACAAAGGGAGGTGGCAAGGAAAATATTGCATGGGGGAAGGCACAACAATAAGCATTTGATGATCTGAAGAATTGATTGTGCTCATCTCTAGTACTATTCTTATCCGATATGCAACAACCATTTGAGATTGAGACTAATGCCTCCGACTATGTTGTAGGCGTAGTTCTCACTCAACATGGTCATCCAGTAGAATACCATAGTGAGACACTCTCAGATACTATTCAGAAATACCCCACCTATGAAAAAGAAATGTATTCCATTGTGAAATCCTATCGTGAATGGAAACATTACATTCTAGGAAAGTAGATAATCATCCACACTGATCACAAGACTTTGTAGTTCATATAGACACAAGGGAAGTTGTTGAATGAATTCCTTCAAAAGTGGTCCACATACCTACAACAATTACATATCAACATCAAGTATAAAACATGGAGCACAAATTGTGTTGCTGAATGCTTCAGTCACCCTCTGGTTGTTGCACTCACCACAATGCTTTATTCATGTGGACATGAGACATTTGAGTGGCCCCAAGTTTATCAGTGTGGCCCTGAATTTGCCACCACCTATTAGCTCTTGGGTACAGAAGCGAATTCCATTGATTTTCACATATAGGATGGATTTTTATCCCATCTCGGCCACCTCTGTGTTCCCACAAGTGAGCATGCAAAGCTGATTTGGGAGGCTCACTACACTCGGATGGTAGGACATTTTGGTGTGGAGAAAACTGTGGTCATTCTACAGAATCATTTTCATTGGCCAAAAATTCGAAAATACGTCAACAATTATATCATATATTTCACTTCTTATGCCATTTCCAAGCCATCCATCAAGAATAAAGGCTTATAAACCCCTCTTCCTACTCCCGAGAGGCCTTGGGAATCCATCTTGATGGATTACATTCCTGGCATTCCATCCACCAAGCATGACAATGATTGTGTATTTTTGGTGGTTGATCAGTTTTTGAAGATGGCCATTATCACTGCCTACAAGAAGAGCATCACAATGAAATATATTGCCAAGCTCTTCTTCAAAGGGGTGTGGGTCCATTTTTGGATACCACAGACCATCACTTCATATCAGGAAAACAGGTTCATCAAAACATTTTGGTCGAGTCTCTGATCACCATTGGATACCAAGCTCACTAAATCCACTTCTTTTCACCTCCAAACCAATGGCCAGACAGAGGTCCTCAATCCAATGATTGTGAACATCCCATGCATGTACAAATCTAAGCATTCACATACATGGGATGAGAGTCTTCCCTATGTTCAACACAAAGACAACATGTCTCTCTATAGCTCCACCGTCCATAGCCCATTTCAAGGGGGGCTGGGATTCCAACCCTTGGGTTCCATTGATGTTGCACTACCTCTTGAAAACACACAAGAAAAATATTCCCATGTTCAGTCTAAGCCCGAAAAATCCACTGGATTCATTGAGAGGATTCATCACATCCACCAATAGGTCCATGAGATTTTGCAGAAAGCCAATTCTAAGTACAAGTAGTGCCATGATCAACATTGGGTATCGCACCATTTTTAGGTGGGAGACAAGGTTTGGTTACATTTGTAGAAAGAGAGCCTTACAGGGCCCCATCAAAATCTCTACCCACTTTGCTATGGTCTGTACACTATCACCAAGGTTGTGGGTAG
The DNA here is from genome assembly GCA_032191745.1 of Picea mariana. Taxonomy (NCBI): domain Eukaryota; kingdom Viridiplantae; phylum Streptophyta; class Pinopsida; order Pinales; family Pinaceae; genus Picea; species Picea mariana. Next base: position 127,938 of record JASDQU010101736.1, on the reverse strand, counting down.
CAATGATTTTGAGCTCAACACTCCACCCTTCCTTGGCTTTTACCCATTATTCAATGTGGACCTCCTTCGACCATATTTTCCACCATTATTGGACACCTTAGATATTGCAAAACATTTGACACCAACAAATATCAACCCTGACTACATGGAACAAACATCCAATGATAATATAGTGGACACATAGGTCAAGGGTACTTGCCAGTAGACGATCCAACTTTATCAGGTTGTCAAGGCAGGACAACTTCTACACCAAGGCAAGTGGCTCACTTGGGGCCAAATTCAACATAAGTTTCCTCACTTGATGGGGGAACTCAATGAAATGGAGACCATTGCTTCCTAAGGGTGGAGGACTAATCCATGTGGATATTGGTGGCCACCCACCTATTCCAACTGGCTCCTCTTGACAATTTTTAGTTCAACACATTCTTCTGTAATTATTTGTAATTGTGGGTTTGACACTTTTGGGGTCGTCTAAATCCTTACACAGCTTTCAAGTGGATATTGGTGGTCTCCCACCTAATCCAACTGGCTAATTTTGGATTTTTTCATGTCAATACATCTTTCTGTACTTCCAGGGTCGTTTTGGAGCCCTAAAAAATGTTTTTTTTGTCTTTTCATAGTTAATTTGTAGATAAAGTTAGGGTTTGATGACATAATGTGTATTTCTTCAAAATACCTTTCCAATGGGCTATCACCCACCTAAAACGAAGGTCATATGCAAAAGTTACGACCCCAGGAAGTTGAGGTACCAACTTACCCATTGGGGCGCACATAAATTTTGGCATTTCATCTCCTAGGGTTAGGTTTTTGGAAGTCTGGGGTTTTGACATTCATGAGTAATGTTAAAAATGCCTCTGGAGCCTCATTGTAATGATTCTTCTCATATGGATGTGCATAGCATCCACATCTCTTCTTAGATATAGCTACCACCATTCGAGCAAGTTGTTTTCAATTTTGGAGTTTTACAATTTCATCCTATTATATTTATTCAATAGAAGTTATTATTCACTAGATATTTATTGTTGTTCTTAGTATCTCTGTGTTATTGTATTCAGTCTGTTATTCTTTTCACTCCACTCATAAATATGGATCAAATATCCTCTCACATAGGATTCAAACACGAGGTCATGGAAGGGAGAGTCGAGGAGATAACCCCTCCAAGGATTAAATAAGCATAGTGGATTCAACATATTTTGGGGTTTTTCTTGAAGTGACACTGAATCATTTGGCGTCAATCCTATGTGAATTTTGAACCTAGTTGAATTTTTTTGAAGTGACTCTGGCCCTTTTGGTGTCAGTCCTATGGAATCTCCTTACCTAGTTTGATATTTTCTGAAGTGACATCGACCCTTTTGTAGATAGTCCTCTGGAAGAGATTTGGGATTAGTTACCCTGCCCATACATTCATTCCTAATTGTCGATTGTACCCCTCAGGCGTTGACTGTGAGTTGGTGACCTTAGTTTCTTTTCCTAGGGATGTTATAGGTGACTGTAGGGGGTTTCCCATGGTACCTAGGGTATATTTTGTATCACACTTTTCAGTATTGCTAGAGGGTGCCCCACGAACTGTGGGCACTTGCACCGGATAAGGCTGGTTAGTGGAGGTTGGGATAATTGATTCCCACTCCTTCGTTCATTAGTCCATGGGAATTAATCAACTCGTACCTTTTTTCAGAAGGTCCTTACCTCACCTTGTTACTATTACGATCTCAGGACCTAATCCACCGTATATTTACAAGGTTGTTTGTGATTTTTGTTGCTATCATGGATTTTCTAGTGGTGTGCTTAGAAATCATAGCATTGCTTAGGAAGGTGTGTAGGTGGTCACTTAGAGTTTACATTTCAAATTGGTTGATCAACCACCCCACTGATCGAGGAAAATTAAAGGTCTTACCCCTAAAGAAGTTGAAGTGAATCCTCCTCCTCCACCTTTGAGGCATCGATTTGATCAATATGACACTTTTGTACCAATTGGTATGAAACCCATAGAAATAAAAATTTCTGAGCCAGAGGTTGTAATGATAACTGATCTTGGGGATGAATAATTTTCTCCACCTTTCAACCCTATGTTAACTAGGTCTTACAATCCGGTGCAAGTTCTGCCTCTCAGGTTATACTTCATTGATAGTAGCCCTCTTCACTGGGCTGCAATCGAAGGAACTCCAGATGTTTCTCGGTTGGGAGTCACTGCAAATCCTACCATTTCCACATCTATTAGCATATCTTCTCTATTGATTGTTGGTTCCACCCATCCTTTGGGTATGACCATTTGATTACCTTCAACAAACAATGCTTTATATAAATTTAAGGGACCATATATTTGTGCAGTAGTGTTTATTAGTATTTTGCATGGATAAAACGACTTTTAGTTCTTCAAAGTTTCTTGATGATATCATAAAGAAGGGTTTGATTTTCAATTGGGCTCACATTTTGTCCCATAATTTGATGAAGGTTCTATCAAAGGTCAATTTCTATGAACTTCATTCTCCACCCAATTTTTATATGTCATTGTATTTATCGGATAACATTTGCGATAGAAATGAATTTGGAGGAATGAATTGTTGTTTGAATACAACCAAATTTCTAGGTATATTGTCAACTCCTATGGAACCAAAAGTTATATGAAATTTCACCCATATTTGAGATAATTTATTTTCACATTTGTATGAACTTGTACTTTGCAAGAAGGGACCCAAATTTTTTGAATAATTGTTACAGGTGAATCCTCCTGCAGACAAGAAGATTCCCTCTTGGTCTCTAGACTCCTAAGGTCAAGACATAAAAGTGCTTAACATGGACACTGGCACTCTTTTTAGAAATGATTAAGATAATATGCGAAAAGGAAGAAGAGGGATATGTACTTTGTTAACAACATTTGTCCTCGCAAGATCCAAGATGAGCTCCAATCCCGAGATCCTTGACAGGTCCCGTAAAACAAACAAAAGTACAAAGAACTTCCTATTCTATTGAGATTAGCTCAAACATAGATCTATCTATTGAAGACAAACTCATGTGGAACCAAACATAAGTTTGAAAGAAACAGGCCAAGAATTGATATATTAATAAGAACAAGTAAAAGCACTTACAATCCTTTGATGAAGGTGCAACAACTTCTTCCAATTCTCCTTGTCCAACCCCTTTGCTCAAGCATTCTATATTGATTGCTTTGATGACATCTCACTTATGGGATCATAAGTTTGGTGTAATTCTCAATCTATATCCATCCCTTCTACCATGAGGAGGCCTCCTTATATAGGCTTGGAGAGGCCTAACCACTTGAGAGATGTTTGGGATAAGTTGAGGATTCCTCTCCTTCAGTTGTGGATCTCTCCTAAGATCATGCCTTGACCTAAGATTCGAACCCAACTACCTTCAAATATTGAGGGGATTGTCCCCTGATTTCCTCCAACAAATCGAATTTCTCCCAAAAAAGAGAAACACTCCCTCAAAAGGGGCACAGAGCACTAGAACGATCCTCTATAAGGGGGGTGCTCCCTCCCAAAATTGATGTTTTAGTGTCTTTTTCAGTCGCACAAGGTTTGTACTCTTCTGTCAATTGATTTTCCTTATGAAGACTTTTTCAGGTATGGCCGCCATAGAATACACTATGGATCCATAATGATATTGATAAAAGGTATAGCCACCGAAGATAAAATGTGGATCTATACACCTATGACATGAACTGATCCTAGCCACAAAGAATACACAGTGGATCTACGAGATGACAAGACATAGCCACGACCAATACAAAGTGGATCTATGTAACATTGTATGTGCCATAGTTCAAGAGAAACTCCGTCACAACCTGGGCAAAGTATGAATAAGAGTGATGACTCAACCCAGGGTCTTCTTACCGATCCTGATGTAGTACGAATCTAACCATGTGAATAGATGTCCTGACGTCGAACATGGCAGAAACCACTTGATTACTAGTCAATGAGGTAAACTGTTAACAAGATTGAGGGAGATCACCATTGATGTCAATGATTCCCAGGTTACTCTAGTACATTCCAATGAATGTGAATGGATGAGATGAATTCGAACATCCGTGGAATCATCCAATCAGGGGTCAATGATGTAAACCCACTGTCAGACGTGAGGAAGCTTGCCATTCAAGCATGCAGGTCCCAAAGTACTAATTGGCTTCTAAGTCTAACTCCTGAATAATATGTTGAAGTCGACAAGAATAGACTCGTCGAAGGAGGGCCTTGATGTATCCCCCATCAACGGCACGAAACAGAAACAGAGATGTAATTGGTGGATCAAATGAACATGGACTAACATGGGTATTGAAACGAGATATTTGTGATGGTTGACTCTTGAGGCAGATACTTCCCTTGAGCACTGAGGCACAACAACAGAAACGTGACATGGACCAAAACTTGATGATGCAGTGGATGTTGTGAATTTTGTCAGGTGACCTAAAGGAGTAAAAGAAACTCAGAGGATTGGCTCAGTGCAGAGGTTTAGAGGATAAAAAAGGCGTGCAAAGACAAAGTGTCATGTTGAAGGGCGATCGTAAGAGTTACTGGTACTATTCTAAAAAATTGCTTGGCTTGCTTCTTTCAATTTTTCCCCCATACAGATAGACGAGTACCTCTTTTTAATTTAATGAGCTTGAGGAGGGTAAAACATGCTCGATATGACTCACCTTCGGTAAGTCCCTCTTCCTTTGTTTAGCGAACTGGAATAAGTAAGGGTTCGGTCCCGTATGGACCCTTCAATGTATGATTGTTTATCGAGTCCAGAGAAGGTAAAATCGATGTTTTTTCATATTTAAAGAGTTTGAAAACAACTTAAATATGACTCCAATGTTGTCCTTTTTTGTAATGTTAGTATTGAGAGGCCGAAAAAGAGATAAATTATCACTCGAAAGACGCCCTTTCAAACCTTTTAATGAGTGAGAAAGGAAGCAAGATCACTCGACAATATTTTCACGTTTAGAGAGTCCGAAAAGAGTTTAAAGAATTCTCCAGGGGGTTCTTTTTTCGTGTATCCATGCGGGTCTAAAAATGAGATAAAAGTTTAGCCGACGCATTCTCATGTGTTTGAGCTTGAGAATGAACGAAGACTATGCTCATGAAGGTGACAAGATAAAATGAACAAACTCACTTCAAAACCTGCCAATAAAGTCAAAACTACATTCCATGGGATTAATAAGCCTCCAAATATTTCTCAAAAACCCAAAAATAACTATATTATATGTGAAAATGAAATGTATAATAGTAAAAAGGGGTAAAAAATGTCATTTACCATTTCATTTGTGCAAAGATTTGTAGCAGTGGAGAATTTGTGTTTTGGAGCTGAATCTTGAATTGTTCGGTGTCGGAGCTATGGTTGATCATTTTACCCATCGTTTGGACTAGGTTAGCGTTCTTTTTCCTCTCTTTATTTTACATGATTCATATTTTGTTTTAAGGCACTAAACAATTATAAAAAATGATGCCCTAGGTCAACCCAAGCGCTCAACAAGCTTGACTCTCTTCTAAAAATAGTGGGTAGGCGTTGGGTGTCTTGGAAAACTCCTCTCTTAACCAATCAAAGGTGCACCAATGCTATGATGTGGTGGCTATGGGGGCGCTTCCTCAAAAAACAACAAGAAAAATGCCCAAAAATGGCTCACGCACACTCAATATGTGAGGAGGGCGTTTTGATTTTTTGAACATTTTAAATGGCTAATGTAAGGGTGGATTGATGCCTTGATGTTCATGTTAAGAGGGCATTGTTCTTTTTCAAAAACAAACAATCATTTTTTTTAAGTTTTTAAAATTGCCAAAAATTTGCCGAAATCATAATTTAATGAATTTTGTTGTTAATTGCAGGTGACTTTGGCAACATGCTTGAGTGGAAAGAAAGAGAACACGAGCTCGATGATGTGGCCACTCTGCAAAGTCCCCGAGTGAGATCCAGTTTGAGGAATTGTGGTCTCTTCAAATATTTCAAAATGCAAAAGATGAAGAAGGAGATTCTTCTTCTCGAATACATGATCGGGTTGTGGAACGTTGCAGAGTAAGGGTTCCAGATAGGGACACAACTTCTGACCATCGAGTTGGAGGATGTATATTTCATAACCAGTCTTTTGAAGAGAGGGGTTCCTATAGCTTTATCCGGGCAGAGGGAACTTCTTGCACCTGTGGATGAGTATCTGGAAAACCATTGTGTTCCGGGAGCGACTAGTGGGAGGCAGGATTGCAATCAAAGATATCAGAGACTTACCTCTTCGATCCATCCTATTTTCCATGACAAGTATAGTGGGAAGTATGAGAGCTCACCTAGTTTCAAGATTATAGGTGGCCTATGGTTTATAATGTTTAGAGCCAACACTATTTAACTGGAGCGCAGGGTTTCTTCACCATGTGAAGGAACAAATTACGAGATGCAGAGCAGGTCAACAGAAGTAGTTCAGATATGGTTAATTCTTGGTTTCATTCTTTTTAGAGCACATTCCTCAGATGAAACCTCAGATTGTGTTAGTAGCGCGTCCAATGGGAGAACCATGTATGGAATGGTGGACAAGCCTGTCCCCAAGACTAAGTTCGGATTCAGAGTTTAGATTCACTGGTGGTTTCTTCGCTTGGCTGAGATGACAATCGATTGTGATAGAAGACTTTCCATATGCCAGAGTAGATTTTCGGGGAAGCATGGACTTGGTTCTTCCAGTAGGAGAGGATTGGGATGCATCAAGTAAGAAACCAAAAATGATCTTGTCAATTTTTTTTATTTTAAACCATTATATTAATTTTTTGGGGGGTACATAGAAGAGTCTTTAACAGATGTATTCACTTCATCATGCAAATAGGGGAGAAACATGTCCAATAGATATGCTTGCATTGGGGCATCACAGAGATTCTTAGATTGTAGTTGATCAAGGGGTAGCAACAAGAGGACTCCAGGAGGTTGAGAGAAACTTCCAAGGCCTCATGACAAGTATCGCTCCTCTTATGAGGCAGGAAGTGATGTTACATCTACAGAGACACACTGTGGGGGTGTCTAAGAGTCTTAACTCTCTACCGAGGTGAGTAGCCCATGTAGTGATGTGTTACTCGGAGCATAATGTAATGCAGGAAGATTAGAATTCTTCCTGGCGATTAGTCTGTATGACGATGCTTATGGGTGTGACCCACATTTTGCCTATCTATGTACCATTTTTGTTGTAATCAAACATTTTTATTCACGCCGTATATATATACATTTTCGAGTTTTTACAGTGCCAAATGATTTTCAAATGACATCTTTTATATGGTTTGTTTTAATTTACATGATGAAATGTGATGTAACTCATTTCCTTTATGAAAACGTATCTATGTGCGAGATATCTATCCATAATGTAATTTGCTAACGAATCCAAAACAGTATTAAGTTCTCTTGGTATGTGTCGATATTCGATGAAATCAAACATTCGTTCAAGATGGAGAACTCATAGATGGAGACATAGCAGAATAGTATTGTGAATAGCGTAATACGATTGAGTTGACATACCATGAGTTGAGAGTCCAAATTAACAATTATGCGAGAAATTCCTAGGGAGGATGCTTCGGTTAAAAGTCCGATGACAACATGATATTATTCCATGTTGTTAGTTGTCGATACTAAGAAAATACCCCCTGAACTAACCAAATCATTAGAGTGGTAAATGACCCAAGCTACGGAAGCAACGTTCTGGGTGTGTTGACTAGCACCATCCGCAAACCCAACAAAGATGGGAAAGGAATATGTCATCTGCGCATGAAAACACAAGACACAGTATAAGTGGCTAAGGAAAAAACTCGAGCACGCAAGAGAAAAGACACACCAAAAATAAAAATACAATAGTGTACAAAGCACATATGCTAGATGTCCTAGGCATAGTAATTCTTCAGGTAAAGCCCGTTTCGGGGCTCTCCCAGGGAAACTCCATCGTAATTGACTAGTTCGTAGGCACCTCTATGTAGACCATGTTTCATTTTGTAGGGACCATGCCATAGAGGTTCTAACTTCCCTGTCCCTAACTTTTCATGAGCCTGGTCATAAACAAGGAACAGGTCTCCTTATGCAAAAGTGTGAGGATGGAAAGACTTGTTGTATTGATTTTTGATTCGTTTTTGATACATCTCATTGACAAGAGCAACATCATGACGTGTTTCATCCAACCTCGTCAAATGTAGGAAACATTCTTTTTCGGTAGAAGTGTGGGGAAAGAGTTCTACTTTAATCTTTAGCGAAGGAATTTCGCACTCGATTGGTAAGACAACCTCAATGTTGTATACTAACTGGAAGGGAGTGAATCCAGTAGCATTTTTTACTGGGGTCTGATAAGCCCAGAGAGTGGAGAAGAGTTGTAAATGCCAAGATGTCTTGTTTTCCCCTACCATCCATTGGATCATAGTTTTGAGGAATTTTTTGATGGCTTCAACTTGTCCGTTATCTTCAGGATAATATGGGGATGAGTTCTCATGGAGAAAACCCAACTTGGTATGTAACTCACTCATCATCTAATTTTGAAAATGGGAACCATGATCAGTGACAATGGCCTGTGGAACACAAAAGCAAGTGATGATGTGATTAAAAAAGAAAAGTGTTGCAGTACGACCATCGTTCAGAAAGGTAGGCATAGCCTCAACCCATTTTGAAAAGTAATCAACGACGATGATTATATAACCGTGCCCCCAGCTGAGGTAGGCTTACACTACATGAAATCGATGCCCCATTTGGAAAAGGGGATGATGGCAATAACAGGATGCAATAGAGTAGTGTGGGTGCATGCCTTGTTTTGAAAAAATTGGCAAGGTGGGAACTTTTTGACGACCTCCATACAATCCTTGAACATGGAGGGCCAGAAGTATCCAACACGTAAAATTTTCTGGGTTGTAGCCATCCCAAAAAGGTGATCACCACAGGCTCCAAGGTGATAGTCATTGAGGACATGTTTAGCCTCTTCGTGAGTCAGACATCGTCATAGGATGGTATCAATGCCACAACGATATAAGGTGTCGCCGATAATGAGATAACAACGGGAGTGGTGGCATATATGGAGATGTTCTTCATGAGAGATATCTGGCTGAGAATGTTGTGTCTGGAGATAGAGAATGATGTCTCCATAGCAGGGATCAGAAATGATAATGAGGAATAGAGATTCGTCAGGGAGATAATCTCTAGGCTCAGTATCTTTGTCAGCACAGGGAAAATTGCAAATGAGTTCCACGAACACCAGGGACTTTTTGGATTTGGACTTAGTGAATTCAAGATCGAATTCTTGAAGGATTACGATCCATTTTGAGTATTTTCCCCCAAGTACCTGACGGGTCAGGATGTGATACATGGGGTTCAAATCCGGGATAACCGTGGTGGTGCATAACAGAATGTAATGACCAAATATATGGACAATGATGACAGCTGCCAGAGCCAACTTCTCAACATGTGAATAATGGAGTTCTGGTCCAGATAGACTTTTACTCATGTAATAAATCACACGTTCTTCACCGGAAGAGTCCTCTTGAACTAACACCATGGCAATATTGGAAGTAGAGGCCGCTAAGTAAAGGATATAATCCTTTGTATAGTCTGGAGGATGCAACAAAGGAGTGTGTTTCAGTGCATGGTTAAGAGCATCGAATGATCATTGAGCAGTATCATCCCAGATGAAAGGAGCATCTTTCTACAACAATCGCATGAATCCTTTAGTGATTTCAACGTAGTTACAAATAAATCGGTGAAGAAAGTTTGCTTTGCCCTGCAAACTTTGGAGTTGTCTTAGGTTTTTAGGTGGGGGTAAAGCTATAATAGCTCTAATATTTAAGGGATCCACCCAAATCCCATCCTTGGAGACAACAAAACCGAGAAGTCAGCCTGATTCGACAGTGAAAATACATTTATGTGGGTTCAAACGGATGCGGTAGAACCGACATCGAAGAAAAATAGCCTATAGATGACTGAGATGGCCGGATCGACTGGATGAGTGGGTGGGTAAGTCATCGAGGTATGGTTCCACAATATGTTTGATATCATGGAAGGCATAAGACATGGCTCACTGGAACATAGACCCATCATTTTTAAGGCCAAATGGTAGCTTCCGATAAGTGAAAGTTCCCCACGGGAAGATAAAGTCCGTCTTATGTTGATCAATCGATAAGATGTCTATCTGGTTATATCCTGAGAAACCGTCCATAAAAGAGAAAATTACGCTACCAGCACAATTATCAATAATCTGGTCGATGAAGGGTGTGGGGTAGTTGTCTTTCGGACAAGCTTTGTTAAGATCCCTATAATCAACACAGACACGAATGGTCCCCTATTTCTTAGTAACTAGGATGATATTGGAAACCCATTCCATCAAGGGGATAGGATAAATGAAACCAAATTTCAATAAATTTTCAACCTCTGCCTTAATAGTCATAGTATTTTTAGGATGGACTGGAAGAAGTTTCTGTCGAGCAGGTTTGACACCGAGATAGGTTTTAATCTCATGCACAATGATTGATGGATCGATCCCAGGCATCTCTTCGTAGCTCCAGGTGAAGACATCGCAAAATTATTTAAATAAAGTGGTGTAAGAGACCACTTCCTTGGGTGAACAATTAGCTCTGAGGTTAATGTTTTCCATGGTACCTTCCTTGATCTAAATATCAACAACGATCGTAGGTGAAATGTTTCCCAAATTCCCCTCAGAAAGAGTATCTTGGGTGAGGATGGGATACTGTGGAAATTTGACAACATCAGAAGGGAAGATAGAGTGTATGTCTTCTTGAATTTCTTCCATAGGTGGAAGAAAAGAGGATTGATGATGGCTATCATTCCAAGGTACATCGTCGAGGCTAATCATTTCCATTATAGATTCGTTGGAAGGAAAAATTTGGGAAATGTAATCGATTGTTGATGACAAGGAATTTAACCATGATGGCATTGAATAAGTGTCGGGTGCCAAGAGATGTTGGTCATACAAAGAGGGAGAGGCAGATTGAATAGAAACATATGAGGTTTTGGCTGGACTAAGTGGCATGGTGTCACCGAGTGCATCGAATTCCAACGGACTGGGTACAATCCAAGGGTCAGATGATTTCAAGGATTGGTAAACCATAGTCAAAATCATATTGATCCTAGTAATATGATGTGCAGTGGGTGGAAGTGGTGTAGGGAAGGTACCCATGATGCTAGAGTCTTTCAACAAGCCAACACCAATGCTTTCATACATGATCTTATGATCTCCAAAGAAGGGAATATTGTTGGTAGTGGGAATGCGAGCATCAAATGTACATAAATCTAACTGATCAATAGTGACAATTTTACCTTGATGAGGAAATTGTACACATCAAAAAAATGACGAAGCAATGACGGTCATAGCATAGAACCAACTTCTTCCAAGTAACAAGTTGTAATCGATGGGAGCATCGACCACCTCGACATCAACATAAATGGTTTTGCTGCCCTATTGGATGGATAGGGATTGCAAAAGTCCATGCAGATGAAAACCTCACCCATCGAATGCATGTAACATCGTTGGGGATTTATTAAGTGTGGGTGATTTCAAGCTTTTCCAACAGGCTAGAGACATGACACAAGTCGAGGATCCCTCATCCAGAATAGTTCGGTGGATTTGTTGATTGTGAACAACAACATCAACTTGGAAAGAAAGTTGGTGAGAAAGATGAGATGTAAAATTATCCAAGTTAAATTTGATACTGTTGGATGACTCAGGATCAAAAGTGGCAATAGTGGCTAAGAGCATTCTACGTTGACTAGGACAGTGTTGTAGAACTTCTAACGCGAACATAGCACACGGTGCTTGAGCCAGATATTCAATGATCTTGTAGTGTTGGGTGGCACGTGAGCTATGATTAAAGGTAGACTTTCAGATAGTGCTCTTAGGAGGGCGTAAGATAGATTCGAAAATAGGTTTCTTGATATGGAGTGGTCCAGATGGAGGACTGACGGATGGAGGACTAACGAAGGACGATGATGGATCTTGTGAAGAACTGTTAGTGATATTCACTTTGTCTAGTTTAACTGGTGTGTCGTATGTCGTCAAGTGGGTGGTTAGATCGATCCCGTTGAAGAGATAGATATGGGCACTTGTTGAGGCTTCATCATGAGTAGTATGGCTGGAACTTCTCCCTAGAGAGGGGGTTTGAGCAACCATAGATTGTTGATGTGGAAAAGGTTGAGTCAAGACAATGGGTTGAGAATTCCCTTTAAATAGTTTGGCCACTTCATCGCGATGCGGATAGTCTCGAGTGTAGTGATTGTCACCACAAATAAGACATGGGAACTTCATTTTCTGCTGTGGTTGTTTTTCGTTAGTAGGCAACGGGTTTTGAGCTTTTGGTTGTTCATTATTATTAGTCTTTTTGTTTTTATTATTTTCCTTTTTCTTACCTCTAGTTTGTCGTAAGGGTGCAGACTGAACTTCATTCACCTCAGAGACTTGAGTATGAGAGGAGGTAGAGGATGTGGCCGGACTAGGAGCAGATGAAGTTGTAGCTCGAGGTACAGCTCTGATCGACTGGGGTGTAGATTGAGTTTTGATGGAACCAATAACACCATCTGCATGTGACGAAGATGAAGTCTTGGATGGATCATTAGTGGCATGGGTAGCATTAGGAATCAACTCATATAAAGTACCGGACTGGGAATACACCAAGTCTAAGTATCGGGTCATGGCAATGGCTTCTTCTTCGATAACTACTCCACCCATAGCAATATCATGAGTGATCGGGGGTAAAAGTTATTTGGTAAACCATTCCACCAATAATTGGTCAAGAATGATTGCTTTGATCAACCTTCGTCTTTGTCTCCATTCATGAATATGGTCAGAGATGTGCACAGAGTTGGTCTGATGAAGGGAGTTCAAGAGTTCAGTACCCATTTTGTATCGGATAGGTAGTTGAAAATGGGTGAGGAAGGACATGGCAAGGGAGTTGAAATCTCAGAAGGAACCACATGGTAATTCAATATACCACTTGGCTGCGGAGCCCATAAGTGTTCGCTGGAAAAGACAAAAACGTATAGAATCGTCCATTAAGGAGTTTTATGAACACCATAAATGGAAAGTCATTACGTGATTGTTGGGGTCTTCTCCATCTTTGTCGTCAAACTTTGGAATATCATAAGGGAGTTTAGCTAGAATCACTGGCCAGAAAGGGTAATGTAATATAGGATCATTGGTTAATCGAGACAAGTCTGGAAGATCTAGAGTAGCAAGGAAAGGTAGTTGTCGATTGACCTAAGGGTGATACTGGTGTGGCATAGGGACACCAGTAGGACCATAAACTAGGTTAGGTGGATAATTGTAACCAGTAGGTCCTTCTGCATACGGTTGTTGCTGACCAAAGTAAACAGGATTCAAAGAGGGTTGAGAAACATGTGTGAGCAGAGGATAACCTGATGGATTTTGAGGATTATAATTCGGTTGATGGGTTTGTCCATACGGTGGATAAACATATTTTCCATAAGGACGATAAGGTTGTTGTTGTCCTTGAGAATGTTGTCCCCCAGGGAATAGTGGATTTCCTGGAAAAGGAGTGTGCCAAGGATTGGGCGTTGTAGATGCATTATGTCCAAAAGGTTGATGATGGGCTCTAGTTTAAGGCTTCCCCCTAGCATGAGGTTTCCCTCCAAACAGAGGTTACCCCCCAAATGGAGGTTTCCCCCAAAATGGAGATTGCCCTCCAAACGGAGGTTTCCCCCAAAACAGAGGTTGCCCACCGAACGGAGGTTGCCCCCCAGACAGAGGTTGCCCTCCGAAAGGAGGTTTCTCCCCAGCATGAGGTTGAGTCCTTGGAATTTGGAAATCAGATGTAAATGACTGACCAGTGCCACTTAATGGATTAGAGCCACCAAGACTGGTCCCTCCAGGTAGTTTTGTAGGTATAGAAATTCTAGGTATAACTTGGGTAGTGTTGACAACGAAAGGATTCAATTCTCTGTACCCAAGGGGAAGTGAGGAGGAAGGCCAAGATGATAGTGGTGTACCAATGCGAGCTTGGATAACCACCACGTGAGGGAACATCGTAGAATGGGCCATCTGGAGATAAATAGTGGAACTTGGACCAACATAATGCATGTCCGAACCAACGGACGGTGCGATGGAACTGACGCTTGTACTAGTAAAATGATTTAAAGGTACAGTATAGGTAACAGATGTTTCTGGTATTTGGGATATGACAGGTATATCAACACCTGTCCCTAATCTGTAAAGGTCTCATATCGTGCGAAGTGGGCTTCGAACTATATCAGAAGTCCAAAGGGGGTTTCCAACCAGAGGATTCGAACGAGACCTAGTCTGAATTTCAGAAGGATCAATGAAAATAAGTTCTCCGGCTCAATTCATCTGGAGAAAGCACCTTTCATATCCCGCAGGAATGGCGAAAGCCTCCATAGGATCCGTAACAATTTGAAAATATTCTAAGGAAGCGGCACCTTCCTCTTGTGAGGTTATAATGTCATGAACCTCGCTCTGTTGGGGAGAGCCCTCTATATCATGAGGGGGTAAAGGGTTAAATTCTTCCATATTTTCTGGGGGAAGGCCCTGTACCCTACGCAAACGGCGTGGAGGGTTAATGTTGGTGGAACCAAAAATTCAACGGAAAAAATCTATGGCCAACTAACGACAAAGAAACAACATACACTAATCATGTAAGGTAGCTAGAGAGGTAGTAGGGGGGCCCAGAGGGCCCATAGTGATAATAGTGGAGGTCATTCAGTGTAAGGTGGACTAGGTCCACTATATTATTAAATAAGGCCCACTATGGTAGTTAGATATAATAAATGTAAGAGGACTTCTGTAAGGTAGCTAGAGAGGTAGTAGGGGGGCCCAGAGGGCCCATAGTGATAATAGAGGAGGTCATTCAGTGTAAGGTGGACTAGGTCCACTATATTATTAAATAAGGCCCACTATGGTA
>JASDQU010101736.1:82329-113015 GCA_032191745.1 Picea mariana | reverse complement strand
ATTATATCTAACTACCATAGTGGGCCTTATTTAATAATATAGTGGACTTTCTACATGGGACTTTGGTCCTTCAGTCTTCTTCAGCATTACGGTCCACAATTATCCATGGGACCCTGGTATATGGTTGTACATTAAGCATTGAGGACAACGCTTTCATAAGGGGGATGGAATGTAAGGTAGCTAGAGAGGTAGTAGGGGGGCCCAGAGGGCCCATAGTGATAATAGTGGAGGTCATTCAGTGTAAGGTGGACTAGGTCCACTATATTATTAAATAAGGCCCACTATGGTAGTTAGATATAATAAATGTAAGAGGACTTCTTAGAAGGTTCTACTTCTAGAAGATTCCTCCTCTAGATTGTTCTTAGGTAATGGTAGCACTATATAAAGGGGCTCAAGCAATGTAATGAGACATGAAGAGAAGTATTGTATTTGGAGCAGTATCTCAATAGGAGGATGCCCCCTCGAAGAGGCAAGTGAACAGGAGAGGATCCCTTCCATAATAGGATCCATTGTATGGTGTTTCTCTACCTCAAGGGTTTGATAATAATAAAGTGTGGTTTCTTCTATCTTCCTTTGTGGATCTATTGTGTATTCAGTATTTATGGTGATTATATTTGTAGATCTATTGAGGTTCTTAACAACTTCTTAGAAGGTTCTACTTCTAGAAGATTCCTCCTCTAGATTGTTCTTAGGTAATGGTAGCACTATATAAAGGGGCTCAAGCAATGTAATGAGACATGAAGAGAAGTATTGTATTTGGAGCAGTATCTCAATAGGAGGATGCCCCCTCGAAGAGGCAATTGAACAGGAGAGGATCCCTTCCATAATAGGATCCATTGTATGGTGTTGCCCTACCTCAAGGGTTTGATAATAATAAAGTGTGGTTTCTTTTATCTTCCTTTGTGGATCTATTGTGTATTCAGTATTTATGGTGATTATATTTGTAGATCTATTCCGGTTCTTAACAATTGGTATCAGAGCACTTTCCTTGGGCAGACATTGTGGGCAAATATTTTTATTTTTGTAGATTTTTTTTTTCGGAGAAGAAAAAAGAGGGCCGCGACATTCCAGACATTTTCAGTATATTTCTATGCAAAATTTGTATAAAAGGGTTGTATATCTGAGTTCCTCTCAGAAAAACACCCAAGTTAAAAAAAAAAATCGTTTGAAACGGAGTCTGGAAGGTCAATATATTGAGGTTTTAAAATCTGCAATTTTTCAGGGATTTTCCTGCAGACGGCGGCGTGATTTATTTTTATTTCTGTAGCATTTGGAGGCAGAATTTGCCCAAATAAATTATATTTATGATTTCTTCTCACAATTTCACCCAATTTCAAAAAAAAAATCAACCGAAACGGAGTCCGGGAAGTGAAGTTCTGAGCATTTTAAGTTCAACAGTTTTTTAGGGTTTTTCCAGAAAAAGCCGCGATTTTCTGCCGAAACTTATTGGGTCAATTTTTTTGAGTTTTTTCGTGAAGGATGCAGGACCAAAGAGTTCATAAGGTGCTCAGATGGCTAGTTCGTCTCAAATCTTGAAAGAAATTCTTGAATCATTCAAAGCCCGAGTTGATGCTAGATTGGATGTGTTAGCACAAGGCCTCACAGACAACCTCACCAATATCATTACAGATGGCTTCAATGATAGTTTTCGTAGTATTCAAGATTCATTGAATAACATGCAGGAGAGGATCCCTTCGATAACAGGATCCATTGTATGGTGTTGCCCTACCTCAAGGGTTTCTACAATAAAGTTGTGGTTTTCTATATGGTTTCATATATCTTGTGTGGTGATTGTATTCAGATATATTTGGATCTATTGTGATATTTTGTATTCATCTATTTGGTTCTTAACAAATCAAATCTAGGAATCAAACCAAACAAACAAAATTTCTCTCGAAGACCGTACTAGTTGGTGATGAAATCCAACGTCGCGTGATCAAGTCAAGAAGGGACTAGGATATGGTGGAACAGTTACAATGACAACCTTCTTAATGGACTTTCTTCTTGGTGCAAGCTTCCACGTAGTAATTGTGTATTTACCCTCCAAGGAGCCCGAGTGAGTTTGACCAATGGCTATTCCAGGTACAGTGAGACTTCCCTTCACCATCACCTTGTGTAAGTACCTAAGGAATATGGAAACTAAGGACACCAACTCGTAGTCAGCCCTTGGGTGGGTACAATCGATAGTCCGGTTTGAACGTATGAGTAGGATAACAAGTCCAAAATTCTTCGAGAGAACTGAGGACAAATGGATCGATAGAAATCCAGAGGACCCCAAACGGATTCAGAGTTCATGAAGCACCGAGACCAAATGAAACCAGTTGAACCTCAAGAAGAACCCTCAATATACGATCTAACCACTACAAACGGTTGAACCACGAAGGGATAATCTTCATAACTCTCCCGAATGTGACCTCGTGTGTAACCCTTGTGTGAGAGGGGGATCCCAAAAAGCCTATACAACAATTGGATTTGACTCTCCCTATCGCAGTATGCTAATGTTTTTTTTTGAAAACTTTGGAGAGTTGTACTCATAGCCTAATCCAAAGTGATAATCCTAGTCTAATGTTGGTGGAAGATCCTAAAATGAAAATGTTCTAGATAATTTTTAATTAGCGTTCATTTTGCAGCTGTTCTTTACTCAAAAGGTGTATGAAAGTGAAATTGATGGTGTTATGACTCAATTCCCAAAAAATGCATAAAAGATGATAAGCAATCATTTATTTTGATGAGTACCTATTTAAGGGAAGGAGAAAAGTTGTTTTCACTATCAAACACTAAGATGCAATGTCCTCAATCAATTTGTTTCTCACTCAAATTCAATGTAAAGCTAAAAATCTCATAAAAGTTCTTCTAACATTCAAAAACAATCATAAAAATATCCTTATGCTTTGTGTGCAAATGATTATCATTTTTGATGCAAAACTTCTAATGTCATTCATATTTTAAGACCAAAAAGGTTCAGACAATCAGAAGCAAATGTTTCACAAACAAAGACACACTCTTGTTATGATTAACAAGCAAGACAAAGATCACAAAATTTACAAAATGAAACCAAAAAAAACTCAAAATATTGAAAAGAATTTGGGCAAAAGACCTCAAAGATTAAATGGGATGATACACAGATCTTTGAAATTCCTCACAAAGGTTTCTACTCAACCAGATAAATGAGAATAAAGCAACAAGACACCTCTAAATCAATAAAGACGAAGAGTGACTTCAAAGTAAGGAAAGAAAAACGTCAAAATCCCAAACAAGAAGAGATAAAGTTCTTAGAAACAGGGTGTTGAAGGCCAATACCAAGATGAACTGAGAGGATGAAACTTCTGAGCCAAAGCCAAAATGAAGAAACAACTTCAGAAGATAAAAATTCTGGAGAATTCCTCACAGAAAGGGATAGTGCTCTGGTGTAAGGGGCACCAGAGCGTTCCAACACTTTGTGTAAGGCTAAAGGGAGCACTAGCGCTTTGACAACAACAAAGGGGAGCGCTCTACTATCAAAAATCAGAAAAGCACTCAGAAAAATAAAATTCCAAGCAAGCTTAACAAATCAGGGTGATCATGATGAAATAAAAAGGCAATCAAACAAATCTAAGAATCAAAGACAATATGGAGAAGGTAAAGAAAAAGGGAAAAGGACCAAGACAAGATCTGGGAATGGAAACAAAAATCAGATCTCCTCCCCAGTGGAGTCGCCAATTTCTATTACAGGTGAATCCTCCTGCGGACAAGCAGATTCCCTCTTGGTCTCTAAACTCCTAAGGCCAAGACAGAAAAGTGCTTAACATGGACACTGACATTCTTTTTAGATCTGATTAAGCTAATATGCGAAAAGGAAGAAGAGGGATATGTACCTTGTTAACGACGTTTTTCCTCGCAAAATCCAAGCTGAGCTCCAATCCCGAGCTCCTCGACAAGTCCTGTAAAACAAACAAAAGTACAAAGAACTTCCTATTCTATTGAGATTAGCTCAAACATAGATCTATCTACTGAAGACAAACTCATGTGGAACCAAACATAAATTTGAAATAAACAGGCCAAGCATTGATATATTGATAAGAACAAGTAAAAGTACTTACAATTCTTTGATGAAGGTGAAACAACTTCTTCCAGTTCTCCTTGTCCAACCCCTTTGCTCAAGCATTCTACACTGATTGCTTTGATGCCATCTCACTTATGGGATCATAAGTTTGGTGTAATTCTCAATCTGTATCCATCCCTTCTACCATGAGGAGGCCTCCTTATATAGGCTTGGAGAGGCCTAACCACTTGATAGATCTTTGGGATAAGTTGAGGATTCCTCTCCTTCAGTTGTAGATCTCTCCTAAGATCATGCCTTGACCCAAGATTTGAACCCAACTACCTTTAGATATTGAGGGGATTGTCCATTGATTTCCTCCAACAAACTGAATTTCGCCCAAAAAAGAGCAACGCTTCCTCAAAAGGGGCACAAAGTGCTATAACTCTCCTCTATAAGGGAGCACAGAGTGCCAACACTCCCTGTCAGTAGGTAGGGGGGTGCTCCCTCCCAAAATTGATGTTTTAATGGTTTTTTCAGTGGCACAAGGTTTGTACTCTTCTGTCAATTGATTTTCCTTCTTAAAAACTAGTCTTTGAGGTTTCTTAGTGTCCTTATGATGTCGTTAGAGATATGACACATGCATTATTATGTTTGCGACACTTGTGACACTTGAGACCAATATGTGACACTTGCAGTATTTATAATGACGACACTAGCCATCATTGCAATGAGTGATTTTGACGTGTAACAAGAATCTATACCATGTTGAATGAGATAGGGGGTGGTATATTAAGTGCCTCATCTAACTACCCTAACATAGAAGTAGAATGATGGAATCACTATCACACTATCACTGTGAGATATACCACTGTAACAACCTGTACCATTGACTTGGAACCAACCAATCTGTAACAACCTGTACCAAACAACCTGTAATCAACCTGTACCATAAACAAGTGCATCAACCATGCACCAACCTGTACCTCAAAATATACCATCAACGAGTGCATAAATCATGCAAAATATGTGTACCAATCATACATCAAATACACATAAACTATGACTCATCAATAAGTACCAGCATCATCAACTATACACCTCATGTATGTGTCAACTCATCAACTACTTGTCTCAACCATGTACCCAATATGTACCTCAACCAAAATCCCTCATTAATTTCATCATCCAAATATGATTTGTAACTTTGTAATATACCTATTTTATATGATCAAATACCTTCAAACCTTCCTTGAATTTAACAACAAGACGATTAGCATTTCAATCAAAGTTTACTTTAGTCTTACATGACTAATTTTGGATTAGTCAACAACCCTAACTTGAAATAATCATAACTATGTACCTGTAATGAATAAAGATATAAAAATATTACACAATTTTCTTCAATTTGTTTTGTGCAATTCCTCCAGGTTTCACTGCTTGGAACCTCTCAGAAAAGAATTTATAGAAAAAATGGCATACCTTGTTGAATTCTGGCTTATTCTAGAGAGCGAACTTGTAGAGTGTGCCCCACATGGAATATTTTTTGTATAGATCTGATGATTTTACACAGAATAATACATATTGTACTATAACCATTACATTTTGTCTTATTGAATTTGGATCTATTATGAAGGAGTTATGACATTTTTCCCTGAAACACCTGTTTTAGACTAGTTTCAAGACTAGCCACAACCCCTATTTTCCACAGAGTGTAACTCTGAAACTACAACGACCCACAAGCTTAATTTTTTATAAAATCTACTTGGATATGTTTCTTCAACGACCTCACAATTTCACAGTCTGAATCATTCTAGAAATATTTTTATTTCGAAAATGGTGAAATGATTTGTAAATAACATACCTTAGAAAGCATCATCAAAATAATTTATACTCCCTTGAATTTCGTCTTTCTTTACTTCACCTTCCCTCTGAAATTTGAATTATATATCCTTTGGTTAACTCAGTCACTTGTAGATATTCAATATTCTCAATTGTGATTAAAAATGAGAGACTCTTGCCTCTTATTTATACTTTCATGTAGCTTCCTCAAGGGGTTACCTTCTAACCATCTTAACCCACTTTCCTTATTTTAGGGCTAACCCACTTGTCCACTTAGTAATTTCTCCATTAAATTTGTTATTTAAATAATTTATTTTGTATCCACTTTGACTTATAGTACGCTCATCACTTCACTTTATTATTTAAACTACCTTCAAACCATCTTAACCCACTTTCCTTATTTTAGGGCTAACCCACTTATAACCACTTGTCCTCTTAGTAATTTTTCCATTAACTTTATTATTTAAATAATTTCTTTTGTATCCACTTTGACTTATAGTACACTCATCACTTAACTTTATTATTTAAATAATTTCTTCTTTGCAACCAATTTGACTACTTTGACCTTTTGGGGCTTCTCGATGACTCATGAGGGTTCTCCAACTTCACTTGGCCATAACTCTCTAACCATGAGGAGTTATGTGATGTTACACATACCACTGGAAATGACATGACATGTATTATCCATATAAATAGTCTTTCCTGAAAATAGATCAAAACTCATACCATTATCCATCAAACAAACTTGGGTCCATTACCCAAACCTTTGTGCTACCAGAATTTTCTATAGGAATTTCTTCAAGGGTTGACATCAATGACAACCAACCCAATTAATCAACAAAATAAACCATTTTTATGAGATCATTTTTGTTATAAGTTGCATTAACCTTTTGTATGAAGTCATTTGTTGCACATGTTGCATCAACCATACTCTCAATTTGTTATCACTTTTCTATTAATTTTAGTTGAAGTGTTTCAGTCAATCTATCCTTGAGAACATTTTTATTGTGAAGATAAATAAACCAATTATCCAATTCATGTGAGTATTGAAATTCTTTGATTTCTAGATTGGTATTTTGAAAACACTTTCCTCCTTTACCCATTTTTTTTAATTTTCACTTTTGACACTCGCTTGTACTTGTTTCCTTTTAATCATGATATCTTTGTCTTATGTCATGCTTAGGGTATCAGGTACTATAGATCATGCACCCAAAAGTGTGATTACAATGGTTTTGGAAATGACCTCCTTATTCAATTTCAAGCAAGTACTCTTTTTGACAATTTCCACAATTGACTTTGAAAGGGTTTGAAAATCCCACCTTTTAAAGTTCAATGACTCATACAATTCAATGAATCCAATCTTATATGCTCATTAACAAAACATTCAACTTGTCATCCCTTCACATTTTCATTAGAAAATGCACATGAATTTTATGATCATTGCCTATTTTGTGATCTCATGGGCTCATACCTCATCCTTACTCATTGTTTCAACTCTCATTAACTTGTTTAAATCTCCATACCATGCTTTCTTTCTCACTTGTATGTGCATGTGGGCTGCTAAAATTGAATTCAACTGATAATTTTCTCCATGGAAATGTTGAGTATCTATGTGCCAACTATGCGTAGGAGTCATGTTTTTTCCATTCAATGAGTAGTGTGTGGGTTGTTCATGAGAGGGGTATATTACATATTGAGAAGGTATGAATCTGAATCATTGATTTCTTTGAGTGAATTGTTGAGTTCGTGGAGATTTCTTGAGTATTTTGAACATTGATAGAAATTTGAAGTGTGGAATGTAGATCTAAAGTCATTGGAGTCCGTGAATATCATAGGTAAGAGATATCGATCGTGGCTAGTCGGATGACATATTGTAGTTTCCAATTGAAAAGGTATTGATATTGAATATATTTGAAGTCAATGTCCCATAGTCATATCACCATTTAGAAAAAAAGAGTGCACCATTCTCATGGCAACAAACTCCTCTGAAAATTATTGGAAGAAATAAGTGTTAGATAAATTTTAAGGTAAAAAATGGGCCTCAATACAAAAATATTCTATAAACATCAACTTTAAAAGAACCAATAGGATTCAATACAATTATATAAACCATAAGGGTAGATAGTTTTGGAGAGAAAGAAAAAAAACTACTTTTTTGTCGCATTTTTCACTTATCTCCTTATAGGTTCATTCAAATTTCAAGTGTAGGAACTCATTGGATGAAGAATCAAATTTTATATCCAAAAATTACCCACTCTTATTAATTTTGATATAACCATGGTGAGATAAAATGGAAATACATGAAAAAACATGTTTCTTGAAAAAGAAACACATTTTTTTCATGTATTTTCTTCAAGAAATACATTTTTTTCATGTATTTCCTTCAAGAAATACATTTCTTTCATGTATTTCCTGTTGATATCAGCATGGGTCTATAAACATTATTTAGAGTGCATACCCAATTTATGTGTAATTTAATTTTTCATCCAATGAGCGCCTACTCTCTAAATTTGAGCAAACCTGTAAGGAGAAAAGTTGAAAATACGATAAAATAAGTAGTATTTTTATTTCCCTTTGAAAATTCATAACTCTTATTTTATTATTTTCCTTAGGAGGCCATTTTTTTCTTAAAAAAATATCTAATGTAGATCCACCTTGGAAAAGTATACAAATGGTCTCTACAATTCGCTAGGTGCAATGTGGCAATTTGTAGGTGGATTTACATAAGCAATTGAGGAGGCTAAGTTGTGATATATAGTGGCATAATATGAGTGTGCCTCCATGTTTACACTCCTCCTTACTTATGTCACACAACATATCAACAAATGTTTCTAGTGATATCCAATATATTAACTAGATCACCCTTATTCTTCACATTGAGCTAACAAAAAAAAACAAATAAGTGAATCTCCATGGACACAAGAAACCAATAATATCCTATTGCATGTTGGTACAAATATAAGAGACCAAGGTGTATTATCCCCAAATACTAGGGATAAGTAAGGAGATGATGTCTCTAGGACCTCAGGTTGCAGACATGGAGTACCAAAAGACAACTTGACTAGCGGTGTCCACTTGCACAGACAGAGACCCAACTCACCACCACAGTTCTAGGTTCATCATGATGATATCCACCACATTAGCTAGCCTCCAGAAGAAATTGGGTCTTTATCCATGAGGTACAAGCCAGGTATTATGGTGAGATTCATTTCAATATTTGATGCATTTGAGTTTGTTGCATCTATTACTGCTTTTGATTATGCAATGTTTGCTTGGACATTATGCTCTTTTCCCTGTTTCACTTTGGTGGTTGACATTTTTCCCTAGTAAGTGGGTCACCCTTGGGGATAGGTTGGATACTGGGAAGTCCTATTGATGAGACATCATTCCATTCCTGACCAGCCTTGTCACTTTCCACTCTTCATCCCCTCATATCATTACCTTTTTGTATTTTTGGGTATACTATCCCAAGAAGGAGATATCCCTCATTTCATGGGAAGAAGGGGTTGAAGGATGAGAGGATTGTATCTAGAAAAAGATAAAATATAAACATTAAGCTTCTAGATTCTCACCCAGGTATCTCGAGGAAAATGTTATGTATCTTAGTAGAAACTAATGGGACCCATAAAAAATAACAAATAAAAAAATGCCAACCAACCAAGTTGGGGCATGTGTGGGAACTTTTTTTAATGCTTAGGTAGAATCCCCACACATGTGTTCAACTTAGGTAAGCATGATGTGACTAGGGTAGATTCAAGGTGGGCACATTTTTTCATTCTTAGGTAGAATCCCCACCTTGTCTTCAACCTGGAAACATATTAAAAGAATAAAAGCCAATAAATGGTATTGGAAAACGGTTGGATTGAAAACGAAGGTGCAACACACCCTCTACAAAGGCTTCTATAAGTGAGACACTAAAAACCCTTGTATGTCATGAAACCCATGCCCAACAATCTTCACCCCATCCATAAAACCTCATCCACATGGATTATAAATAGTTCCACTCTGGAAACACCCCTAAACTTGAGGTACGATTCACCCAATAGGTCATTATGTCAACCCTCCCATACGTAAACTTGGAAAATTGCATAGGGTCTTTGAGCATTGTTTTTTTTATGAGGTGGTTTGGATGTACATTATTAGATGGCTCTTTATTGATTTTATTTAATCATCATGATTTATTTGAATTTATATCCTTGGAGGGTGTATCCATTTGTCTTTACAGGACCTGACTGATGGATAGTTTTGGAAGAATAATCCTAGCTTGGGGTTCCATGGGGCTTGAATCCCATAGGTTGTATGTCAAGGGCCCACACTCCATATGAAAATTACATTTCATTGGAGGCCTATATGACATCTTGTAGGATATCTCCCACCCCCTACAATCCTAACGACTTTCTTGAAAGGGGAAAAACATCACCTTTTGGGGGCTTGATGTCACCTAGGGCTAAGGTTTGGTGATGATGATGGACACTTGGAACACTATGAAGCAAAAGGCCCATGGATCGTGGAACAAATGTCTTGGTTGAAGAATATTAGCCTTTGTATGACTATCCTTTCCTTCTCCAACTAGACAAATTGACCAAAAGTGTCAAACGTTTCCCAAAATGAGGATGATGTCATGTTTATAGGGTTTATTTTATGTGCAAAGTATGAATTAAATAATATTATTTTTGTAAAGGGGAAAGATAAGGGATGTTGACCCCTTTTCTTGTGTTTTACCCTAAGTTTTGTGGATAAACTATGTTTAGATTATTTTTATAAATAGTTATCATCTCTATTTCATTTTTCATCATAGCTCTCCCATTGTGAGAAGACTAGTGGCTGAAATTTGTGCCCTCTTGGGAATTTTTGGTATCTCTCTCTCTCTTGAAAATGAATGTTGGTGATATATCTTGTTTAATTATTGAGGTTAAGTGGCGGGCACCTCTTGGATGCTTCTTTACTTGATCTTAAATGGTAAATTCTTGGTGAACTAGGGTTTGATATCTCTCTTTCTTGGAATTGGTAAGGAAAATCTGCATTTTTTAGTTATTTCTTTCTTGTTCTTGGTTATTGTTGGTTTAAACCATAGGAGGAGTATGTTTCATACACCCCCCATTAAGATTCATCTCTTTTTCTAAGTTTATAAGTCATTTAAGACAAGGGTTGCTGGGAGAAGTAAAAGTGTGTACACTCTCTTAGATTTACCCTATTTTGATTAGCACACCCTAGGGAGTAAGAATATTTACATCCCTAGGGATATTTTTGATATAACTTGTGTTTTAAAAACTCCATTCACTAATCTGAAATTTTGCATTGGAGAAATAACTTGTTTGCATTGGTAAACATGTTTTAGTGAGATATCAATCTTGTTCAAGATGGAATATTTTGTGGATGCCTTGAGGTTGCTAAACCCTATAGGGAGTCTTAGTTATATTGGTCTTCTTGGAGCTGTTTTCTTGGGAGTCTTAGAAAAACATCTACCTTTCTTGACTTTAACCTGCAATTTGACCGTGGAAATTTACTAGTAAGACAATATTAATATTCTACCGCTAATTGGTGAACTTTTGGTTGGATTACTTGTTCATTTTTGTGGTTAAAAGTTGCTTCTGTATAAAATCACTGCTACAACCACTTGGATGTCATGAATATACTCCCAAAACTTATCATTACATCCATCTAACACCACTAAAGTTGTGCTAAAGTGTTGGGAACTTATCTATATGTTTTATGCTTCATAACTCAAATAATTTTGTATGCTTTAAGTGTTCAAATAAGAAATAGTTATTTGATTTCATTATTGATATATATGTTTGTTTACAGCTGAAATTAGGACAAAAATATTAACTTTCTTTTCCACTTAACATATTATGTTCATACTTGGATTTTCTTGTGTCTCGAGCAGGTACAAACACTTTCCGTAAGTACCAAAAGGCCTAACAACCCTAAACCACTTTAGACACATTCCTTCAAAGCCATATTACACATATTAACTTTACCTATAGGGGAATTCATATCATCATCTCACTTTCCATCTCATTTCCCCTTAGGTTCATAGAGATTCCCCCCTTGAGGTGATTACTTCATCTCTAAAGTGACGAGAATACCTATGTAAGGTGACAGTGGGTAGGTGTTCTCTTATTTGTTGCCATATTTAGTTTGGGTCAGGATTTTCCCAACCTACAACTTGTGCAATAACATTTTTGCATCATTTTTGGGGAGGATTTTAAATCCTCCTATGAACCCTAATGACGTTTTGGAAAGATATACCAAAGCCTTTACCCCTAGATTTCCTAGTGAATTCACTAGAAATACGTTCCCCTTACACCCTTGATAATCTTGTCTTAAATCTCATCTGGTGACTCTATTATGGGACTCACCTGGAAAAAGCAATACCCAAGTCCCAAGCATCATAAACCTTCACCCAAAGAGTCTATTCCTCTGTCATTTCCCACTTCTCATGATTATCCATCTACCTCTCTTATCTCTCCATCTTCACCTACTGCCTCTACACCTCCACTCTTATCCGTGCACAGTTCACCAAGTGCTACATGGAGCCCATGGGTTAAATATGCATACAAACCTTTAGACATGACAAATATCCTTGGATCTCCTTACAAATTCCCAAGAGAATTCAAAGAATGGCTCCCCAAATTTTTAGGAGATGATATCGTTACAATCAAAGGTCACTTATATGCATCCCTCTATTCTCTTGAACCATATGACAAAAATGAATATTTATGAATGAGACTCTTCTCCTACACTCTTGTCATAAGGGCTAACGAATGGTATGATAGTATTCTTCCAGGAATAATCACAAAGTGGGATCTACTTCAAGAAATTTTTGTCAAAAGATTCGGAAAAAATGAAAGATTACCAGTCCCTTTACAATCAACTCTACAACTACAAAAGAAATTTGGGAGAAAGTATAAGGGATTTCAATGATAGGTTCAATACCCTTGTATGGAGTTTTCCTCAAGATTACAAACCTTCCCAAAGTACCATCCTCAAGTATTACATGTCAACCATGAAAGACCCCTACAAAGTTCTAATTGGAAAGGGGTGCCCTACAACTTTACTTGAAGCCCAAGAAAGGGAGTGAGAGATAGAAGAGAACATAACCTCATATCACAGCCAAGAGAAGGATTGTCATGAATAAATCATTCATATTAATCAAGTTTATGACTTTTTCGTACTCAAACCTCCCCATAATATCAGGACATACATGCAGAGGGAGCGAGAGGAGGCCACTAAAAAATTTGTTGGTTGCATGATGAGTATGTTAGGTAAAGAAAATGAACCAACATCCAAAAAATTACTTCCCACAACAAATGAGTTTTTGAAGGTTGAAGGGAAATAAGCAGCAAGGAAGGCTGAAGAAAATTTCTTGCAACATATTCAACAAGTTATAGAAAATCCACACAGAGAGAATGAAATCAGTTTCACAAAAGTGAGGAAAAAACTCTTTCCCCGTACCATACCAAAAACGAAGATTTTGTAAATCACCTCAACATAACCCATCAGGTTTTGGATGAGGGAAATGAAAACACCTTCATTTTGGAAAACTCCTTTTTCCTTAATGAAGAAAAAAAGGAAGGATCTTGGGGCCTAGACTTTGTTGGTGCACACTCAAGCTCAGGCTTGGGTGCATGAATAGTATTGAGATAACTGGACAATGAGACTACCCTATTCTCATACAGGATTGAGTTTAACTACAAAAACATTATCATTGAGTATGAAGCCCTTATCTGAGGCATGAATATTACCATTGATATGAACATCAATTTCTTTCATATGAGAGGAGAATCAGACGTGATCGTTTCATAGGTTAACAAGAAATTCACTTCTAAGAACCCAAGGTTGAAACACTACAGAGATGTCATCTAGGATGCCATGAAGAAGTTTGATAACTTTTAAATGGAAACCATCCCTAGGGAAGAGATCATTTGGTAGACAATCTTGTCGTTTCCTCATCTACCTTACATCTTTTCAAAGAAATAGGTCTCTATAAGGTGGAAGTAAATTCCATGCCTTCACTAATGTTGACGTTTGAATCTGTCAGGACCGAAATGAAAAACTCATGAGGATATGAATCCTCCTATGTTCTTAGAGAGGTTGTACTCCTCTTTGTCTAATAGATATATATTGAATATATTGGATTAAGAGAATGCTAAAGAAACAAACCCTATATAATTATTGATTGGATTTATTCAAAGAAATGGTTCTTCAATAACCTGGTATGATCTTTATTTGAAACAAAAGTATTTTAACAATAGAAAATATTGAAGGAGGGCTTCAACATCAGAATTTATTTGTGATCAACATCACATTCACAATCTTCTTAATCGCATACAAATGCATCCATATCTTCTTCATGAGAAATACAAGAGAATAATTCGATCATCTCAAAGAATTTTAAAAGAGTACTACTATAAATATAAAAACAGAATTTGATAGATAAATTTCAAATATATCATACTTAAGACTCAAAGTTACAAGATACAATCAAAATCAACCAGGAAGAAATTATTTGTGGAGTTTTATTCATGAAAAATGTTCTTCATTTAAAAATATCTTATAGTCATGTATATGTCTATAAATACTCCATGATCATACAATAAATTTGTTTTGAAGAATACAAGAAGAACACTCAAGAACTCATCTTTTTTCCCAATTCAGAGATTCAAGCATAAAGCTATGAGAAATGGTGTAGAAGAATATAAAGAGCAGAGAAGATGGAGAGATCTCTTCTTTGATGAGAAGCTTAGTGTATATTCATGGTTGAACCTTCTTATTCCTTTGATATTATTCCCTTCCCCTTTGATAATTCTGATTGTGGAGCCCTTGATAAAACACTTCTTCTCTTTAAAAGTAAAATTTTCTAACTACTTGAGTAGTTAGGGTTTTTCTCTTCTTGAATTTCCTGTTTACTTTTCTTCTTGAAATATTATATTTATTTAATGTCTCATTAGGTGTTCACTAATAAAATTATATCAATAACATCTGAATATTTGAAATGGGTCCTTTTTCTTTTTTAATAAAATTTTTTAAAAAACTTTTATTTTTCAAATATTTAATTAATTGTCTTTTTAAAGAGGGGGATTGTGTTTTAATTTTATGGAAGTGATAATCAAATTTTCATCCATGAAAATATTTCATATGTGATCGTCATCATCGTATATTTCCAACGATATAAATGTTTCCCAAATCCAACTCTCGTATCTCACAATATGATCTCGTGAAGTTGAGTTGTCACGAAGGCCCATTAAAAAATGAAGCTGATTGATATTTCAATTCCTGGAAAAAATGTGGCCACTTTCAGTGCTTCAAACATCTACCATCATCTTCTACATCAAAATAAATTTCCAATCACATATATTTTGGGGGATCCTGATACCCGAAGCTCAATTTATGGCTTCTGGAAGATTATGACTCGGGAATTGTCGATGCATGTCTTGAGAAAATGTGAGCCCTTGATCTTGGATCCTCCCTCCTTTAGTTCAAAATTCAAATTTTAGTGTAAATCCCATCCCACATGCACATGAAAATTAAATCTTTGAGTACATATATAGAAAATTACTTCATGTCTCTTATGTGAAATAAGAGGAGAGTATAGAAACTATAGAGTTCGACCCTTATAATATTGATGAATAGAATACTAATTTTAGAACCTTGTCACCGTCTATCTCACACAAAGTCACCATGATGATTCATATCCAGTCATCACCATGTGTCAGAACCTGGTTAGATGCTCTGTATGCCATGTTTCACCATCCATTAACTTCCATGTGGCACCATTCCTTGATCACCATGTGGCACCATTAATCATATGCCATGTGGATGTATTTCATTGGTTAAAAAAGTGTCATGTCATCAAATTATGGGTTGCCATGTGTTATGAGGACAATCTCTCTATGGCTAGGGTAAACCACAACAGACGGAAATAACTGCAGAAATCAACTCTTTTCCAAACATATGCTATATAAATCAATATGCAAGCAAGATAAGAAACAGGCCTACCTCATCCAGATGTTTGATAGAGTCCACCATTGAGCACTTGAACCCAAAGCTATTAACCTGCAACTAGTTCTCAACAAACAAGAAAAGCAAGCATATGGTGATAATGTAAAAGGTTAGCACATTAGATAGAATAATCCATTAATAACATAAAAAATACGCCCATGGATAATAACTCATATATTTGTAAGATATCAATTGGACGAGAAAGGAGTATTTCTATTAATAAATGATCAGTAGAAGAAAAAATATTACAGACTTCTGTGTCGACACAGTTCATAACTGAAAAACTAAGTTCCTTCCAGTTGGGCCTCCACCAAAGGAAAACTCATAGAAGGGAGACAGTGGGGTTCTCCATCAATAAGGTAAGAGCTTGGGGGCTGAACATCGTGTTAAAACTTAAAGGAAAAAGGGATGCAGACTCAATATGAAGTAATAATTTCTCCAAAGTAACGTTGCTCTCAAAGTTGAATTCTTCTCTCTTTTTCCATAGCTCGCAATTGGCCCATTTATCTTCAAAATGGAACTGAAGGGTCGATTCGGAACATTTACAGTATATGGAAGGCCAAGGATCAGATATATCATGTCGTGACATGGAAACCCAACATTTAATTTTCATATTCTGTCACAAATCCCGATGTATGCGGGCTATAGTGGGGCAGCCTGCATATACGGTTGTTGCATAGTGTGCAAGATGCGTACAAGTGAATTTTTTTTTATTTTTGTCTCTGGATTTTAGTAACAAGGAAGATAAGTCTGCATAGGGAAATGGAATAAGGCGCTCTCTGCAATATTGCATAGGGTGAGGAAAATCTTTCTCTAATAGATTCCCCCTAATGTGTGAGGTCAAACGTTTATCTGCAATGGTCAAAATACTTTATAAATAACCTAGAAGTGGAGTGGTAGGGGACCAGCTGGATGAACTCGTTTCTCATTACATTCTGTACTGACTTTTCATACATGGCTGCCATAAAATTACACTACAGATCCATGTTAAAAATATACAAAACAAGTGTCTGTGTCCATGAATAGGCAAATACAAATGCAGTTACATGCCAATAGCTATCATAGTCACGAACAAGACCCAGTAGAACCAATCTCAAAAACCAATATGAAGATGTATGTATACCACAGAGTACAATCTGATCTCCCATGATCATTGAAGTCATATAGGTACTGGTCCAATGAAAAGGAAGCAACAGTTCAGGAAAGATGAGGTCACATAGTGATGTCTTCAAGTCTTCTACACAATCCGCTAAGGGTGCAAGTATACATCATGTGAATAAAGGAGTTGAGGTCGAACACAATGAGACATTGTTTGATTATCGTTCATTGATGTATACTGTTAACAAATGCGAGACAACCTACCGATAATGAAATTAGGTATCAAGGCACCGAGTACATTCGTACAAGTGTGAATAAAGGAGTCAGTGTCGAACACCTAAAGAATCCATCAATCAGGAGACATTGATGTATTCCCAACTGTCGATGGTGAGAGATCCTGCCACTGATGACTGCAAGCCTCAGGGTACTCATAAAACTCTAGGTCTCATTTCCAGAATAAATGAGCTGAAATCAATGGAAAGAGACCTGCTGAAAGGAGAGAATTAAGGCACCTCTCATCAGTTAGCGCGAGGTACAAAGAAGGAGCTTCATGATTTGGTGGAAATTGGACGAAGAACATGTTCACGAGCCAATGAACCTGTGCGTCTTTCACGTGTGCCAAGTGCAAGCGATACACGAAAAAGACCCTCTGAATAGAAGCCAATGATGAAAACTATTGACAAAGGCGAGGAAATCACCACTAAGGTTAATGGAATCCAAGACACTGCATGAATCCCAATGTGTGAATAGATGTCTTACCGTCAAACACAAGGGAAACCATCGAGTCAACGACCAATGATGAAATGTCGAATGTTGGGTTCAAGGTTACCTACCAATGATGAAAGTAGGGCCAGGGTGCATGATAGTACTACAATATCATATTATTTTGAGACAAACTAAGGGTATGGTTGACATGAAAAGTCAAGAGTTATGAGGAGTGGCTGACACAGTTTGAAAGACTTCCTTTGAACAAGAGAATGAGACATATGGAAGACTTTGACATCATAAACCAATGATGAAACCATGAGATGTAGGAGGCATCAATGAAATTCTCTATAGGGACTGGAAGAATAACCAATGGGTAGAGAAGAATATGTAACGAGCTCATCTTCCTAAGGCCATGCTAATCCCAAAATTACGATGATGAATGGACTCAATAACTTTGTTCTTTGTTTAAAGGAAACACGACTACTGCCAACATAAGATAATGCTCCCTTCCCGCCCATATTTTTTTGTTTTTTCATAGACAAATGAATGTTATGATACAAAGGAGCAAACAAGTGCTACAATTAATCAAAACTAGTTCCAATAGTGGAACATACCTATGCTCAATGTAGGGAAGTGCATGTGGGATATGGACACTTGGGGGAATGTTCCCTCCTAGGTATAGGGTGTCAAATTGTGAAGGATATAAACAAGGCTCTTCTTGGTTGAGGATGAAAAACTGCTGAGGAAAATGGTTTATAACGCAAAGCAAGAACCGGCTATAGGATCAATAGTCCAAGCAAGGGCATGAGATGAAACCACAACTTAACACAAAAAAAATGTCCTTTTTTTATGTCTTTTAGTCTACTTGGTGTGAAAAAGGGATAAACTTGTGCCAAATAGATGTCTTTTCAAAACCAATTTACGAGTGTGAAAGAGACAAGTTCACTCGACAATCTTTTCACTTTTTGATAACAATTCCAAAAAGAGATTAACTAAGACTCATGAACTTTCAAGTCCAATTTAACGAGTGTGAAAGGGACAAATCACTCAGAAATATTTTTTCTTTTTAAAGACGAGTTGGAAAACAGCTTAAAAATAAACTCGTGGATGTTGTTCTAAGAAACATATAATGGGGGAGGCCAAGGCTCCTATGTAGGACTTATGTGAAACGTTAGCAACTTATGAAGAGTTGACACAAGGTTGGGAAAACCCAAATATTTCCAAGTCGAGGAGGATAAACTACTTGTAGAGGTTACCTTATCTACAATATATCGAAGGATTCCCCTTATCTAGAAGGGTGTAGAAGAAGGAAGTTTAGGCTCTACAAGATTATTCCAATTAAAGGAAACCACTATAGGAATTGGAAGGAGTGTACTAGAAGAGAGTGGAATGCTCCCTAGTGAAGAAGTTACATAACTAGAAATGATAAGGACATCATCGAAGGGCGCATCACCCTTCAAAAGAAGAGTGGGACTGACGAAAGATTGCATTGGCACTTTCACTTCCTTTGGCTTGTCACTGTCCAAGAGAAGAGTGGGATTGGTCGAAGATTGCATCGGTGCGACCACCAGTTGAACAGGATATGAGACAACAAGGTCAAGAGATGCATCACCCCCGAACATATGAGAGGTTTTCATCGAATATTGCATCGACACGACCACTGGTTGAACGGGATGTGACACAACGAGGTCAATGAATGTATCAAACCCTAAAGGAAGAGGGGTGTCAGACAAATATTGTATTGGCATGAATGTTGTATCAACCAAAGAAGGAATGGAGGGTGGGGAAACCATAGACGAATCTGAACCTGAAGGGCCCTCAAGTGAGATCCATGCTTCTGGTATCCCAACAGTAGCAGGACATAAGCAAGTAAGGTGACTTCCTTCGCAAGTCCTGCAAAGGAATCTGGCCTTACGTCTGATATGTCTAGGCTTCTCAATCATATGAATGCCCCCAACATGAATTGTAGTGGCTGGTGAAAAATATCAAACATGACTAGAAGAGGTTGGTGATGTATGTGTAGTGTGAATAGCAGTGACGATACTTGTTCCCCTAGCATGAATTGCAGTGGTTGGTTGTTGGTTTTCAACATGACTTGCATAGGTCGTCGACCAATCTCCAACATAACTAGCAGAGGTTGGTGATAAAATGTGAGTATGAACTACAATGACTAGACTTGTGGTGGTGATGGGTTGTGGAATTTGAGACCAAGGTCCAAGGAAAGATTGGTTTTGAGAAATTTCACGCTAGGAAGGATCCTGGATTACACCCTATCCTAGTCTAGAAGGATAGTATCCTCCTCCATACTGATTCATAAAGGGTTGTAAGGGCATTGAAACTAAGGAAGCCACTTGCGAAGAGAAAGTGACATGACAAGGATTACTCATGTGAGGATATATGCTTCCCCCAGATGAAGGAAATTCATGAAGGGGGTTTCCCATACTATAAAAATAACTTCCCTCGGATGAAACACTAGAGGACAGACAGAGGTCCGCCATGGGAAAAGTGTTTGTAGGAACCGACATAGCGAAAGAAGGATAAGTGGAAGAAGTGTAATAAGTAGAATGATTTCCTATTTGGGCACTTTCTTCTCACAAAGTGGATTCATAGGAAGGAATATTTCAACCTCATAACATAAGAGTTGTTTGAGGGATATGAATCCCACCAAATAGAGAGGGATAATAAGGAGGCATCATGTCCCAAGACCCAAAACTTGGATTGTCATAAGGAGGCGAGACAGAGGATGGAAAGTGTGAAGACATGTCTGGCAGACCATGATAAAAATGATTAGATGCCTAAGACATTGATTGAGTATCATAATTCTACACACCATTATAAAAAGAGGAAGGATTTGTTCCCATGAAATGAGTTAACATCATGGGGGGGTTGAATTAAATGAGGGAGCCAAAGGAACTCCACTATCCATGATAACAAAAACTCAGTAAAAAATCCTAAGGCCAACTAGTAATCAAAGAGCACACCAAAATTCAAATGGCCAATATGCATACAAATGGGGTAAAGTGGTTGAGTGGCCTCCCTCCCTAATGAAGGTATGTCCCACCCAAGAGGGGCCTAAGACTCCCTACTAAATATCGGAGGTAACGAAATTAGTTATAAGGGCCCTCGTGGGCTTAACAACCAATCGGTCAGATCCCCTCGGAGAGGTAATCCTCCATAAAGGATGTGTGTTGTCCGACCCTTATCTGACCCAAGGTACCTACAGAATAACCCCTACAATTAACCTATGAGACACCTAAGTCAAGAAACTAATAAACCACTGTATAAATGATGCACAGGTGACCAGTCGTAAGTCAGGTAGATCGTATGGGCAGGGTATCAAAGACCAAAACCTTGAAAGAACCGCTTCTCACGGCGGTAAGGGAACTAACAAGATCCCCAGATATGAATAGATCCCCAGAAATATATCTTATGCTAGGAAGGTATCGGGGGGATATCCCTTCAACTGACTTTGTGCGACCTCGTGATTAAATCCAGTGTGAGCGGAGCCTCCTAATCTTACCAATTATACAATGGATTTCTCCACTCCCTAACTCAAACACATATGTTGATTTAATTGCCTTGGAGAAGTTTACTCACAAAATCCTATTCCAAGGCACTAAATCCTAGGCTAGTTTGTGCACCCTAGAAAATAAAATCGTGACTAATCAATTTTAAATTATAGCATTGATTTTAATGGCCGTGATTACTCAAAAAGGTATGGTAGTGAAACTCATGGTGTTATGACTCTACAAGAAAAGTAAATATGAAAATAATGCAAAGTCCTAACTTTAACTTTCAATGAGTGATATGCTTATGAAAACCAATGCAATTTCCAAATTCAATTTTGCAATTCAGAAGTAAAAATGCAATATTTCACTATATGCACTAAGCTAATGAAAAAGACTCACAAGACAAAAATGCCAAGCAATGCAAAACGACTATTGTTTTGTATTTTCAATATAACAAAACTGAAAATGCATGGACTGAAAAGTAACTTGATATATAACCCTATGGTGTATAAAAAGAGACAACTCAAGAAGGATACCAAGAAACAACACACCCATCCTAATGTACAAGGACAACAAAAAATGAAAAGATGATGAGAAATATTCCACCCAAGAATTCAAGCAAAAGAGGGTTTCCTATCATCCCACAAGCACTCAACAGGCACTAGAGACACCTAACAAGACTCAACAAACATAAAATCCCACCCAACAAACATCAGACCGGGAAAAAGGGGAAGGCAAACTGGTGTACACGACTGTTCAGGAAAACATAGTGTATATACACAACTTGAAATGATACAATCCACGTGTATACGTGACTGTCAAGCCAAAATGCGCGTATTTGATTTAAAACAAGGCCAAGCAAGGGAGAAAGGATGAAAAATTAGACCTAGAGTGAACAAGAGCTGTCAAGCAATGATACGACAAGAAACATAATAGAAATGAGAGAAATCTAAGGAGAAAAGTACTTCAAACCCTAAGAAAGAAGATTCAATCCCCATTACAGTTGCCAATTCTATTACAAGGAAAATATCTCTATGGCTAGGGTAAACCACAACAAATGGAAATGAATGCAGAAATCAACTCTTTTCCAAACATATGCTATATAAACCAATATGCAAGTGATATAAGAAAGAGGCCTACCTCGTCCATATGTTCGATAGAGTCCACCATTGAGCACTTGAACCCAAAGCTATATACCTGCAACTAGTTCTCAACAAACAAGAAAAGAAAGCATATGGTGATAATGTAAAAGGTTAGCACATTAGATAGCATAATCCATTAATAACATAACAAATACGTCCATGGATAATAACTCATATATTTGCAAGATATCAATTGGACGGGAAAGGAGTATTTCTATCAATAAATGGTCAGCAGAAGCGAAAATATTACAGACTTCCATGTCGGCACTATTCGGAACCAAGAAACTAAGTTCCTTCTAGCTGGGCCTCCACCACTTCAATCCTCCACCAAATGCAATATCATAGAAGGGAGACAATGGGTTTCTTCATCAATAAGGGAAGATCTTGGGGGCTGAACACTATGTTCAGACTTAAAGGACAAAGGGATGCAGACCTAATATGAAGTAATAATTTCTCTAGAGTAACTTTTCTCTCAAAGTTGAATTCTTCTCTCTTTTTCCATAGCTCGGAATTGGCCCATTTATAGTCTTCAAAATGGAACTGAAGGGTTGATTCAGAACATTTCCAGTAAATGGAAGGCCGATGATTAGAGATATTCTATTGTGACATGGAAACCCAACATTTAATTTTCATTTTCTGGCACAAATCTCGATGTACGCAGGTCGTAGTGGGGTAGCCTGCGTATACGCTTGTTGTATATTGTGAAAAATGCATTGTCACAAACCCCATTCCCTCCAAAGGGATGGTCTACCTCCTGGTATAGGATCATTCAAGTCACTGAAACGACTGGTTCGTCGATCTCCTGATGGAACCGTTTTAACTTGACACAAGCCCTTCACTTCCTTGATGTGATTATGTGGCGCCCGCAGACCCTCTCCCTAGCATTTTTCAAATCTTAACACCAACACCACTAGCTCCCCATGCTAGGATTTGTCCTTGATGTGACCAAGGACTATGACCATGGATCATCTCCCTTTGCAATTTCATACTTCGAAAATTTCGCGCGCCACTTACTCCTCTTCCCTGATTCCCAAATCAGCGAATTCTCCGAGACTAGATCTATGGTCCACGTTCTCCTTCCGATCAACAGTTGTAACCAACTTCGCGAGTTCAGAATTTGCGAGTCCTCTCTTCTCCCGAATCTTCTTTTCCCAACTCTTCTTATCAGTGATGTGTTGATCCATTGCCACATGTCCTACCTCGATGGATGACTAGTATTACTTCGCTATCCTAGCACTTCGAGTGTTCTCCTATTGTATTTTCTCTGAAGGGTTCCTCCTCCGAAATGCATGGATCTCTACCATGTCTTCTTCTAGATCCAATGGTCTGGAATGAAATCATTATTCACGACTTCACGAAGAACCTTGTTTTCTTCCGGTAAACCTTCCAAAGTTCCCACTCCTGAACTCCCCGATCTTCTGCCACCTGTCTCCTCTTCGACGATGGATGATTTCTCCATCTTTGGGACTTCGGCAAGTCCTCGAATATTTTTCACACTTAGTGTTATTTCTCCTTTTGAGACTTAGGTTATTCTTGAATGCCTTCTGTACTCCTTGCATAGTTCTGCGCAAAATATTCTGTGACTTTGCTCGACTTGAGAACCCCCAAGGTTCCCAGTTCCCTTGTGTCCTTGACTGGAATTTTTCTTGCCTTCCTGACAGTCTCTCACTCTGCTTCCTAACCTTGTAAGGTGAGCTTGTGACGCCTTAGGTGCACTCCTTTCACTTGGATCAGTTCTTCGACGACTTATCCCTTAGCCTCAGGGAAAGGTTTAAGACATATCCTTTCCTTTGTCGACACACTTCTTCAAAGCCTTCCTTCACCAGAATGTTCAAAAATTATGGGATTCTCCAACACCTCCAACCTTGTTGCTTCTATGCACACTCACACTAGCTTGATGCCCTCCTAGCAGAGTATTTCAGAGTGTTCAGTAACTTTGAACTGTGTTTTCCCCCACATAGTATTTCTTTCCAAGGTACTTGACCGCCTTGAAATTTCTCCCTGAGTCTGTAAATTAATCTGTTGTGCCCTCCTGGTAACTTCTCTTGTGACTCCACTAAGTTCAGACACACACTCCTTGCATCGGCTCACAGAGTTTTCTTGCTCTGTCACGCACTTCTTTCACTTATCCTAGAGAACCAGAGTTAACTCAACACACTCGCAGATAGAAAATGATATCTCTATCCCTACAAACGATTTCTAACATTCATCTACAATTCACAAACATGTGAATGACATTCATAACACAACATCCATTACACATAAATGTAGAACAGAAAAAACTATCATTTTCTATTAATGATGGAACGTCAAATTACAATAGTGGAGTCTGAGCTACAACTGAGTCTCAACTCTCTATGTTCCCTCCTGGATAACTCTATCTTTGCTAACCCCTTATCATCTAACCTCTACTTTGCAACAATATAGAAATTTATACAAGAGGGGCTCAATGAGCTTCCCTCGCAAGCTAAACTAGTGGTGTCAAATCACCATTCAAGATTCCTATCGAAAGGGAAATTTACAATGATGTAAATATGCTTCAAATTGGATGTAGATCCATTCTGCCGTCAACCACTTAATGGCAACCTTATCTCCAGCTTGTGTGAAAGAATAATTTTTCTCTTCCATATTGTCTTCATTAAATGCCTGGATTTGTCCTTGGATTCTTAAGGCAAAATGAGAGGGTGGTGCCTCTCCTCCCTTAAATGTGCACCATGCATGAAATCTGACTAGCGCGTGTTGAGGTGGAGCGATGCTCTTGCATCATACTCCACGGCTATGGAAATCATGAGCTTTCCAACATGGTTGAAATCCTCCTGGATCCCAAACTTTCTGTTGGAGATGTCTCTTTGCTCCTCTGCTTCACTGGATCTGCTCCTGCATCATCCTCATTGCTCATGCAGGTTTCTTGTTGCCCAGCTTCCTTGTGCTGACCAATTATTCTGCCGAATTCAACATCAGCTTCGTTATCTCCTCAACTACTTTTTCCAGTTGCTCTATCGACTGTCTCTCCTTATGCAGACTAGATTGTTTCATTCCTTCCTTGTTCATGGGAAAATCATGATGATTTCCCAATTCATCCTCTCCATCTCTTATGTCCTTGAATTTCCACCCTACTACATCCTCCACTTCTACAGTCTCAATACTGAACTGTCATTCATCTACTTCCTCTAACAGATTGACCCCTGTGATTTTCTCGACTGGTTCTGGTCCAGCTTACACCAACTACAACTCGTGCTAGTGTATCTCCTCTGGCATGCCTATCTCTTAGCAGCCACATTCTTGTTCTGTTTTTCCCAACCAATTCTCGAGTGCCTTTAACTCCAATTCCCACTGAGCGAGAAACTCAATTGGGTGTTCTCCTTCTGTTGGGACATACATCAATATCTGTTCCTCTTATGCCATGAAAGTATCATCTTGTTGTCTTCTTGTCGCATCTGCAACATCTGTGCTAGCCTCTCCTCGGCTACTTGGTAGGAATATCTTGACTCCTCCAATGATCATAATTCTCCCCTGATCCTTCTCTTTGATGGTGGAAGTTTTCAACTTCACATCATCTTCATTCACACGGCTCACAACTCTGTGTGAATCTCCATTTGAGTGAGGTCTTCCTTCTACCTCCTCTTTGTCTCTCAACATCCTCTAACGTGAACTCTCAGCTGAGCTCATCTCTTTTCCCTTTCCCACCTGGTAATCTGGGATGTCTCCTCTGCCTACCTCCCATTTTATGAGATCCATTGATCCCTTCTTGTTGCCCACCTGGAAATCTATGAGACTCTTGCCAGATATCTTTCCCTTATGACTGAGGGATTCAACCTGCCTCATCCACCTTCTTAACATCTATTGCTTCCATCTGGCCGACAAATTTTGAACAAGCCATATAGATGTCCTCTTCAAAGGCCATTCATACCTCTAGTGTACCTTTGAATCCTACTGCATTTTGAATGCAAGCTTCTCCATCTGTGCTCGGATTTCACTGAGCCCCTTGTCCATATTCACCTTGCTTGTCTGTGAATGGACTTCTCCCAACCATGTTTATGACTATTAGTGGCCATCTTTACCTTCTACCTACCCTCCTGGAAATTTTGTTGTTCACTCTGCAACTGAGAGAATCTTCAGCTTCTCCCTTGCCTGAAATCTACAGACGAAAACCCACTCTGATACCACTTTGGCGCAAACCCCCTTCCCTCCAAAGGGCTGCTCGAACTCCCAGTCTAGGATCATTCAAGTCGACGAAATGACTATTTTGTCGGGATCCTGATGGAACCATTTTAACTTGACACAGACCCTTGACTTCCTCGACACAATTATGTGGCACCTGCGGACCCTCTCCCTAGCGTTTTTAAACTCTTAATGCTAACTCCGCTAGCTTCCCATGCTAGGATTCCTCCTTGATGTGACCATGTAATATGACCATGGTCTATCTCCCTTCATGATTCCATACTTCGAAACTTTCACGCGCCTCTTACTCCCCTTCTCCAATTCCTGAATCGACGAATTCTCCGGGACCAGATCTATGGTCCACGTTATCCTTGTGATCAATGGTTGTGACCAACTTCATGAGTTTGGACTTCATGAGTCCTCTCTTCTCTCGACTCTTATTATCATCAATGTGTTGATCCCTTTCCATGCATCCTACCTCGATGGATGACTAGGATTACTTCTCTATCCCAACACTTCGAGTGTTCTCCTCTTGTCTTTTCTCCGAAGGGTTCCTCCTCTGAAATGCATGGATATCTACCACGTCTCCTTCCAAATCCAACAGTCTAAAATGAAATCTCTCTTCGCGACATTGTGAAGACCATTGTTTTCTTCCGAAAAACCTTCCAAAGTTCCGACTCCCAAACTCCTCGATCTTATTCCATATGTCTCCTCTTCGACGATGGATGATTTCTCCATCTTCGGGACTTCTACAACTCCTAGAATATTTTTCACACTTAGCACTATTTATCCTTTCGAGACTTAAGATGTTCTCGAATGCATTCTAGACTCCTTGCAGAGTTCTGTGCAGACTCTTCTGTGACTTTTCTTGGCTTGAAAACCCTCAAGGTTCCCAGTTCCCTTGCGTCCTTCAATGGAATTTTTCTTTCCCTCCTGGCAGTCTATCTCTCTGTTTCCTAAGATTGTAAGGTGAACTTGCAACACTTTAAGAGAAATCCTTGCGCTTGGCTCAGTTATTCGACAACTTCTCCCTTATCCTTAGGGAAAGGTTTAAGGCATTTCCTTTCATTTGTCAACGCACTTCTTTCAAAGCCTTCCTTCACCAGAATGTTCAACAATTTTGGGATTCTACAACACCTCCAACCGAGTTTCTTTTGTGCACACTCACACTAGCTCGATGCCTTCCTGGCAGAGTATTTCAGAGTGTTCAATAACTCTGAACTGTTCTTTCCCCCACACAGTCTTTCTTTCCAAGGTACTTAACCACCTTGAAATTTCTCCCTGAGTTTGTTAATTAATCTGGTGTGCCCTCCTGGAAAATTCTCTTTTGACTCCACTGAGTTCAGACATGCACTCCTTGCATTAGCTCACATAGTTTTCTTGCTCTGTCGCGCACTCATTTCACTTAGCCTAGAAAACCAGACTTAACTCAACACACTTGCAAATATAAAAAAATATCTCTATCCCTACAGATGATTTCTAACATGGATCTACAATTCACAAACATGTAAATGAAATTCATAACACAACATCCATTACACAGAAATGTAGAACATGAAAAACTGTCATTTTCTATTAATGATGGAATGTCAAATTACAATAGTGGAGTCTGAACTACAACCGAGTCTCGTCTCTCTATGTTCCCTCCTGGCTAACTCTATCTTTGCTAACCTCTTATCATCTAACCTCTACTTTGCAACAATATAGAAATTTATACAAGAGGGTCTCGACAAGCTTCCCTTGCAAGCTAAACTAGTGGTGTCAAATCACCATTCAAGATGCCTATCGAAAGGGAAATTTAAAATGATGGAAATATTCTCTGAATCGGATGCGGATCCATTCTGCCATCAACCACTTAATGGTGACCTTATCTCCAGCTTGTGTGATAGCACAATTTTTCTCTTCCATATTGTCTTCATTAATTACCTGGATCTCACCTTGAATTCTCGAGGAAAAATGAGAGGGTGGTGGCTCTACTCCCTTAAATGCGCACCATGCGTGAAATCTGACTGGTGCGTGCTGAGGTGGAGAGATT
The DNA here is from genome assembly GCA_032191745.1 of Picea mariana. NCBI lineage: Eukaryota > Viridiplantae > Streptophyta > Pinopsida > Pinales > Pinaceae > Picea > Picea mariana. The sequence goes on along the minus strand of JASDQU010101736.1, from coordinate 84,497 downwards.
CTCCTACATCATGTGTACAAGTGGATTTTTTTTTATTTTTGTCTTTTTGTTTTAGTAACAAGGAATATAAGTCTGCATAGGGAAATGGAATAAGGCCCTCTCTGGAAGATTGCATAGGGTGAGGAAAATATTTCTCTAACGCCATCTCTCTTGCTTTTATTGGATCATGGACTAAAGGTAAATAATTTGGAATAAAACTGAAGTATTGGGAGGGATTCGTGAGAGGAGGGAGGGAATGGGTAGTTAGGGAGGGGGAGGAATGAGAGGATTAGAAGTGAGGGGGTGACGTATGGTGAGGTTTGGGGGGGCTAGTTTGTAGGTTGTGGGTGGATGGAGAAAGAAGTGAGGGAGGTTAGGGGGTAAGGGTGAGTCCATGAGTTCATGGGGACTTAAAACAAACTAAGTATGGAGTGGTGAGGGGATGATGAGAGGTGTGGGTGAAGGGATGGTGGGAGGTGTGGGTGAGTCGGTCAGCAGGGTAAGGGAAGAGAGGGGGGGTAATGAGTGAGTGCACTCTAGTGAAAAATAAAATAAAACCAAGTGTTGAGGTAATGAAAGGGGGCAAGGGAAGAGTGTAGTGAGTGGGTAAATGGGTAAGAAAAAAAAAATAAAACCAAGTGTTTGGAGGTTATAAGAGAGGAGAGAGGAGAGAAGAGTAAGGTGAGGTGAGGTGAAGTGAAAAAAAAAACTAAGTATGGAGAATAGTAGAGATGTAGTATAAGAGAGGGGAAACAAGAAAAATTATAAGTGTGGGAAAATCATAAGAGTAATGGAAATAAACTAAGTATAGAAAGATGTATACCAAGAGATGATCCAAGACATTAATGGTCCCATAACGAATGATTATTATTCCAAGAAAAGTTATCTTTTTCACACATTAAAGAAGCGTTTTTTTTTATCGCTTAAATGAAAACCTAGATATATTGAGCATACAAAATTGGATTTTGAATACGAAAAATGTGTCGCAAAGATGAGACTGAGGACTATGCCATGAAATTATAATAGCTCAAAAATTTTCTTCCTCCAATATCATTTTTTTTATTAATCCAAGAGAGATAAAATATAGATGACCAAATTTTGGTCAACAACTACCTAATAACTTGGAACATTGGCATGTATTTAATAATGAAAACCAGATTTTGTGTTTTCTTGAAAATGAAGGTGAATTCTTGGAAGCAAAAATAAACTCATTGGTGGAAAGGGAAAATATTGAAATTATTGATTTACCTGACAAGCCATTGCCTAAAGGTTTCGTCCCCTTAGAGAGAATTTTTGATCAAAATGACATGTACAAGGGGAATCCATCAAGAAAAATCGATGATGAATTCATTGAATTCAATATAGGCACCAAGGAATCTGTTAAGCCCTAATGTTGGCTCATTACCCCTTAATTGGGGCATATTAGATTAGTAATGCTATTTTATTTATGTCGGCTTTAGGCCATTAGTTGTAATTTAGATTAGTAATGTTATTTTAATTATGTCGGCTTTAGGCCATTATTTTTAACTATACCTCCTAGTCTCCTATATATACCAAGGAGACATTTTCATTTTGAATCATCTTGTACTTGAACATTTAAGTGGGGTAAAAGGAGGTTGCCCCCTCAAAGAGGCTTATTATCTGAAATTATCTCTTTTTCAAGGTGTTGAGTACTTTTCCTGAGGTTTTTATATGCTATATTGATGTTTGGTTCTTAACATATGGTATCAGAGCTCAAGGTCTTGGGGTTTCACTGCTACATCTGAGACACCGTGGAATTTTCACTATAAATTTTTTTCTACAACGTTTTAGAAGGAACCGCTTGGAGGATATTTAGTGGACTTATTAAGGTACGTTGGGTTCAAAATTCAGCTCCTGAGGCCTTATACTTTCGGAGATACAGCCTGTACAAGATAGGGTTCTGGAATCATCCGGAAATGAGTCATTGTGGAATTTTCGCCATAAACAATTTTCTGTAACGTTTCAGACCTTGAAATCTAGATAAATTTTAGAGAAATTAGTAAGGTATCTGTGGTAAAAATTTTAGATTCTGGGTCATCTTAAATTTGTAGATACACCTTGTGTAAGATAGGGTATCTGACTAGTCCTATTGACTAGTCTCAAGAAGGTGTTCCAGGTAAAACAAGCATAACTTCTTGCTGGAGTATCCAAATTGAGTGGGACTGGTT
>JASDQU010101736.1:27523-82229 GCA_032191745.1 Picea mariana | reverse complement strand
CAAAGTACTATGGGCCTTATGAGGTGTTGAAAAAGATTGGTACTATGGCATACAAATTGGAGCTGCCTGCATCTTCATGAGTACACCCAGTTTTCCATGTTTCATGCTTAAAGAAGGTTATAGGTGACAAGATCCCAGTTCAAACTATATTTCCAGAACTTGACGAGGAAGGAAAAATCATATTGGAGCCTGAAGCCATCATGGGCACAAGAATTCACCAGCTAAGGAATAGATCCATTTTAGAGTATCTCATTAAATGGAGGAAACTACCGGCTGAAGATTCCACTTGGGAAGATGAGTCTTTTATACAGAAGCATCCAGAGTTAGTCAAGCGTTGTGGACAACACTTGTCTCAAGGGGAGGGGCATGTTAAGCCCTAGTGTTGGCTCATTACCCCTTAATTGGGGCATATTAGATTAGTAATGCTATTTTATTTATGTCGGCTTTAGGCCATTAGTTGTAATTTAGATTAGTAATGTTATTTTAATTATGTCGGCTTTAGGCCATTATTTGCAACTATACCTCCTAGTCTCCTATATATACCAAGGAGACATTTTCATTTTGAATCATCTTGTACTTGAACATTTAAGTGGGGTAAAAGGAGGTTGCCCCCTTGAAGAGGCTTATTATCTGAAATTATCTCTTTTTCAAGGCGTTGAGTACTTTTCCTGAGGTTTTTATATGCTATATTGATGTTTGGTTCTTAACAGAATCCCCATAGATGTTCAAGTTTGGAAAATGAACATCTTATGAAAAGAAGATGTTGATTTCCCTCATAAGAGAATTTAAGGATGTTTATGCTTGTTTTTACGAAGATCTGAAGTCTTACCAAGAGGACATCATACAACACATTATTCCCCTTAAATAAGGAACAAAACCCTTCAAACATAAGATTGGGAAAATGAACCGAAAAGTTTCCCCACAAGTCCAATTTGAATTTTAAAAGATGGTTGAAGCAGGAATAATTGAGCCTATCAGATACTCATCTTGGGTGTCTAATCCAATTATTTTTAGGAAAAATACTGGTGATATCATGATATGCATTGATTTCATAAATTTGAACCAATATTTTCTTAAAGAAAACTATCCTCTACCAAACATGGAGTATATTTTGCAAAGGGTCACCAAAGCAGGAATGTTGTCCATGCTCAATGGTTTCTCAGGATATAATCAAGTGTTGGTAAGGGAGGATGACTAAATAAAAAATGCTTTCACCACCCCTTGGGGAAATTATAAGTATTTTAGAATAACAAGTTGGGTCTCGATATTGTCTCTCTTGAGGAAAATCTCTCTTGCACACCCAAGAAACCGTCCATGGTGGAAGAAAAGAAAAATGACATACCAGAAGATTCTATTAATCTGTTTCTTAAGAAAGCTCTCACGCAATAGAGGTATGAAATGATGGAGAATTTTTCCCACATCCTTCAACCCCTACAGATAATAGTAGGCATGTCTTCATCAAGCGACCACTTTGGAGGAACCACCTCTTTCAAGGTACACATTAATTTTGATATTCCCGTATTTAACTTGTGCAAGGAAAATTAACTTGTACCTTGAAAGGAGTGGTTCCTCCAAAGTGATCACTTGTTGAAAAAATTCTGAACAAAGAAGTAACCTTATAGCACGTATTCACCTACAATGGTTCCTACACACTGCCCAGTCAAGACAATATGCAATAAGTTTGTTGAAAAAATTCAACCCCGCCAACAACAGGTTCATGACAACCTTCAATAATCTAAGCTACACAACTTTTCTAGCAAGGAAAGCAACTCACCAAGATTCAAATTCAACAAACACTTTCCCATATCCCCTGGGAACTAAACACAATGGATAAAATTTCTTCCTAAGGAGGGAGGATTGATCCACGTGGATATCGATGGCCACACGCCTATTCCAATTGGCTCAAAATAGTTTGTTGGCAATTTACTATTTTTAGTAGTTTTTTGGGTCCTAAACTTCCAGGGCCATTTTGAGGGCCTAAGCAACAAGTTTTCATGATTGGGAATCTAAATGATAGCCAAATGAATGATTGAGACCCCTAAATGAAGCTACTCCTTGACAATTTTCCAACGAGCTATCGTGTACCCCAAACAAAGATCGTATGCCAAAGATACGCCCCCGGGAAGTTGATACACCAAACTACCCAAAACGGGGTCAACAAAACTGTTGGATTTTCATCTTTCGAGGTTAGGTTTTTGGATTTTATTTATGTTAAAAAGGCCTTTGGATCTTCAATGTAAGAATCATATTCTTGTGAATGAACATAGTTTTCACATCTCTTCTTAGAGATAAGCTGCCACCATTCTAGTGACTCTTTCACTCTGTATTTCTATAGTTTTGTACATTTTGCTCATTAACATAAATTGTGTATTATTGTATCTCTATATTTATGGTTATATATCTGATATATCTCTGTTATATTATTGGATATCTGATATATCTATGTACATTTATTTACGATATCTCCACTCTCATTTCGTGTGAAAATAATCTAGATCAGTGGTAACATAGGAGGCTGCTCTTGATTGTTTTTCATTGCATGTCCCCAACAAGGTCTGATTAAAATGACTCTCACACACCCAAGAAACCCTCCATGGTAGAATAAAATAAAAATGACGAAGAAGAAGATTCTATTAATCTGTTGCTTGAGCAATATCTCATGCGACAGAGGGACGAAATGTTGGAGAATTTTTCCCACATCCTTTAACGCCTGTTGTTAACAGCAGGAGCATCTTCATCAAACAAACACTTTGGAGACACTTCTCCTTTCAAGGTACAAGTTGATTTTTATATTCCCGTATTTGAAGGTTAGATAGTTGTGGATGGCCTAGAAAAATGGTTAAATCTACTAGAAGGCTACTTCTCAGTTCACAATTTTTATGACATTGAAAAGACCACCTTCACACTCCTTAAGGATCTCCCCCATGTCAAATATTGGTGGGAAACGTATTGGGAGAAAATTTCCAAAGAGAAGTATGGAATATATGGGGCCAATCCCACTTGGGATTTTTTTGCGGATGCGATCAAAGAACAATATTACCCTGTTGGTAACTATGACGACCAATACATGAGATGAACCACGCTGCGAAAGGTGAGGGGCCTAACAGTGCCATATTTAAAAAATAATTTCAATACCTTGTGCACCAATATGGGTATCAAAGACTCTAAGCAACATATGGTTCTGAAATACCATGGGGCCTTGCATAGGTACATCCAAACCTAAATGGATTTCCTGGACATCTCATCACTGGGACCTGCCTATTGATATGTTATCATAATCGAGAAGAAGTTTAGGCATGAAAACAAATGGGAGTAAGGGTATGCAAATCCACAAAAACCAAAGTATGGTAAAGATGACCCTAACAACCATCCTCCTGAAAAACAGTCCAAGCCACAGGAAAATAAGGGTAACGAAAATATGAAGGACACCTAGAAGTGGTGAAATTTCCACAAAAGAACCTAGCACAACACTGATGAATGCCACTCAAAACAATCATTGGTGGATGATATCAAAGAAAAGGAGCCGAACCAGACCTCGATTTAGAATCCGATTCAAAAAATAATGGGAGAAGATAGATCATCGACACAAACCCCACTACTACTGTTGCGACCACAACAATTCAACCAGAAGAACCAATAGATCCTAAAGAGGGGGAGAACATTTTTCTCTCTTGAGGAAAATCACTCTCGCATGCCAAAGAAACCCTCCATGGTGGAAGAAAATAAAAATGACATAGAACAATATTCTATTAATCTATTTCTTGAGAAATCTCTCACATGACAGAGGGACAAAATGATCGAGAATTTTTCCCACATCCTTCAACACCTCCCGATAAAAGAAGACACGTCTTCATCAAGAAGCCACTTTGGAGGTACCTCTCCTTTCAAGGTACAAGTTAATTTTGATATTCCCATATTTTAAGGTTAGATAGATGCAGATGGCCTAGAAAAAATGGTTAAATCTACTAGAAGGTTAATTCTCTATTCACAAATTTTCTGACAAGGAAAAGATCACCTTCGCACTCCTTAAGGATGTCCCCCATGTCAAAAATTTGATATGGATTTTATGAGCATAATGAAATGAATATATATTATTAAAATATGATTAACACAGAATAAGAAAGATATAGTAAAACTAGTTTCTATTCAATAAGGAAATAAGATGAAACTATAAAATGCACTGGAAAACAAGATTGTTGGAATGTTGGCAGCTTATCTCTGAGAAGAGATGTGACGGTTGTGCTCATTTGAAAGAAGATGATTACAACGAGGCTCTGAAGGAATTTTTACAATAATCATGAATTCTAAAATCCTAGACATCCAAAAACCTAACCCTAGGAGATGAAGTGCCAAAAGTCATGTGGGCCCCGTTGGTGTAAGCTAGTACATCAACTTCTCGGGGTCGTAACTTTTACATACGATGTTCGTTTTAGGTGCACGATATCCTGTCGGAAAGGTCTATATAGGAATACACATGTTTCTGTCATAATTTGACTCTATCTATAATTTAATTGTGGCGATCCCTAAAAACATTGTTTAGGGCATTAGAACGACCCCGGAAGTCGGGGACCCGAAAACTAGGAAAAAACTGCCAAACTGGAAAACTACCAAAATGAACCAGTTGGAATAGGTGGGATGCCACCGAAATCCATCTGGATCAATCTTCCCCCTTTAAGAAGAAATTTTTTCCATTGCATTGAGTTCCCCCATCAAATGAGGAAATTTCTACTGAATTTGGCCCCGGGTGAGCCACTTGCCTTGGTGTAGGAGTAGCCCTTCTTTGACAAGTCAATAAAGTTGGATCCTTTGTTGTCGAGTTCCCTTGAAATGTGTGTCCACAATATGATTACTAGATTCATGTTGCATACAGTTAGGGTTGATCTCTGTTGGTGTCAACTATTTTGCTATCTCTGAGGTGTCCAATAATGGTGGGAAATATGGTCGAATGAGAGCCACTTTGAATATTGGGTGCATGTGAAGGAAAGGGGGAATGTTGAGCTCAAAAGCATTGTCACCCACAACCTTGGTGATGGTTTAAATCCCATAATGGAGCAGGCAAAGATTCTGATGGGGCCATGTAAGGCATTCTTTCTGCAAGTGCAACCAAACTTTGTCTCCCACCTGAAAGTTATGTGGCACTCGTTGTTGATCATGGTGTTGCTTGAACTTGGAATTGGAATTATATAAAATATCCTGAACCTATTGGTGGATGTGCTAGATCCGCTCAATGAACTAGGTGGATTTGTCAGCTTCAAGTGGATCAGGGGATGAGTCGGCCAAGGTTGTCGCCAGGGGTAGTGCAACATCCATGGGTCTCAATGGTTGGAATCCCAACCCCACCTGAAAGGGAGTGTGATTAGTTGAGCTATGTAGGGCTCAGTTGTAGCTATGTTGGACATAAGGAAGAATCTCATCTCATGTGCAGGGGTGCTTGGAATTGTACATGCACAGGATATGTAGGATCATCTGATTGACGACCTCAGTTTGGCCATCTGTCTGGGGGTGGAAGGTAGTGGATTTGGTGAGCTTGGTGTCTAGCAATGACTAGAGGCTCGACCATAATGTGTTGAGGAACTAAATGTCCCAATCCAAGAATTTTTTTTTGTAGGATTTAAAAATGTACCCATACTCGTTCAAAGAATATCTTGGCAGTGGCATCTGTTGTGATTCTCTTCTCACAGGCGACCATAATTGTCATATTGGAAAAGTGATCAAAAACCACAAAAACACAGTAATTTCCCCTCTTGGTGAATGGAAGGCCCGACATGTAGTCCATTGAGATGGATTCCCATGGCATGTTAGGAGTGGGTAGAGGGGTGTACATGCCATGCTTCTTAGTGGACAGTTTGGAAATAGTCTAGGAGGTGCATGACCTAATATACTTGCTAACATCCTATCAAAGTTTCGACCAGTAGAAATATTTTTGCAACACTTCCACTGTATTTTCGACGCTGAAGTGTCTTTCCACCCGATTGTAGTGAGCTTACCAAATCATCTTTGCTCGCCCACTTGCTGTAATGAAGAGATGGCCTATATGACACAACAACCCATCCCGAAGATGGAAATTAGCGACAATTGAGTTTGCGACCAACATTTGGTAGGTGGTGGCGAAGTCAAGATCTATCTCATAGAGGTGGGGCCATTCAAAGGTATCATGGCTGTAAGAGTCTAGCATTGTGGTGAGTGTTGTGACTGGCGGTTGGCTGAGGAAATCAACGAATCAGTTGGTACTTTATGTTTTATACTTAATGTTAAGGTGGAACTGTTGCAAGTATGTGGACCACTTCTAATGGTGGGGATTCTACAATTTTCCTTGTGTCTACATAAAATGTAGTGGATTACGATCAATGTGGATGATTGTATCCTTCCCAAGAATGTAATGTCTCCATTGGTGGAAAGCTTTCACAATGGATTACATTTCTTTGTTGTAAGTAGGGTACTTACGCAAAACATATGATAGTGTCTCACTATGATATACCACGGGGTGGTCGTGTTGAGTGAGTACAACACCCAAAACATAGTCTGAAGCATCTATCTCGATCTCAAAGGGATGTTACAGGTCCAGTAATGAAATTATTGGGGCTGAGCACAAGCGTTGCTTTAAATAATCGAAATCTTGTTGTTAGGACATGCCCCACACAAGTTTTTCCTTAACACCATTATTGGTTACTTAGTTGAGGGCCCATGCAATATGGGAGAATCCCAACACAAAACTGCAATATAAATTAGCAAGGCCCAAGACGATTCAATGCTCAGTGAGTGTGGTTGGGGATGGCCAGTAACAGATGACCTAGATCTTGTATGGATCCACATGCACACCATGTTGATCAATGATGTAGCCTATGTGATGGACCATGTCCATGATGAACAAGCATTTTTCCAAGTTGGCATATAGCTTCTGCTACCGCAGAGTGTGCAAAACCTGTTGAATATGTTGCAAGTGTTCCTTCCAAGTCTTGTTGTAGATGAGGATGTCATCCTGATACACCACTACAAATGTATTGGTGAAAGGTTGCAAGATATCATCCATCATCCTCATGAAATTTGCTGGAGAATTTTTCAAACCAAAGGGCATGACTAGCCATTCGAAAAGACCTTCTTTTGACTTGAAGGAAGTCTTCCATACATCTATATGTTTTATTGGGACCTGGTGGTAGACATACTTCAGATAAATCTTACTAAAATATTTGTCCCCCATGAGATGATCAGGGAGGTCATCGATTCGGGGAATTGAGTATTGATTTTAGATTGTGATTTTATTCAGGGCCCGTTAATCAATCCAGAGTCACCAAGTCTCATATTTCTTCTGCACCAGCATGATTGGGATCCCAAAAGGAGATGATCTAGAAAGGATGTGCCCCTTGTGGAGCAGTTCTTGGATCTTCCTTTTGATCTCATTATTTTCTAACAAAGAGTGGACGTAGACTGGCCCATTGGGTAGTGGTGCGTTGAAGTTCATATCGATGGGATGCTTGACTTGACAGTGAAGAGGTACTCTGATAGGTGATGAGAAGATATCTAAGTATTCTTCCACGACCTTATCCACTTACTTCTGCTGTGTGGAGAGATCAGTCGTAGAGGCCCTAGATGTGGCTGCGATATTTCGCTCACTCTGAGAGTGAATCGTGAAGAAGAAAAAATTCTCGATATGAGATATGACCTTCCTACATTTCTTGGCAGAGATCAAGGAAATAACACTAGGTGGGATTGCCTCGGGTATCGTGTATAATTTCCTATTCAAAGTAATAATAACAATTCGAGGCCTAGACTCATATACAACATGACATTTCTATAAATAAGGTTGGCCCAAAATAAAATTACAAACTTTGAGAGGAAAAACATCACACAATACCTCGTCTTTGAAGGGCTTCATACCATAAGACAGTCGACACTATTGGCTGATGCAAAGATCGCTTCCTTGGTGGAGCCATCAAATGGTGTATGGTTATGGGTGCAACATTTTTGTCAGGGCTAGTTTCTTGACAACCTATACTGAGATGAGGTTCTTCTGGCTACCGCTATCAATGATGAAGTGGAGCGGGGTTCCTTTCACCCACATTTGTGAATGGAAAAGGTGGTTGTCTTCCTCTGGCTCATCTGGTTCATCGGGATGGAGCTTGGTGGTAGCAACAGTGGCACCAGGTTTCACGACAATAATATGTCTCCCCCTTTCTGGTTTTGACTCAGATTCAGAACCCACATCTGATTTAGAGGCTTTCATTTCAGACACCAATGACTGCTTTGAGTATAAATCAACAATGTTATGCTAGGGGCTCTTATGGAAGTCGCACCACTTCACGGTATCTTTATTTTTCTTTTCAGTGTGATTCTTTGCTTGTGGTTTGGACTGGTTGTCCTGATGTTGTGCATATTTTCTTTGTCCTTTTTTGTGCGGGTTGGGGCCTCCCTTTCCTTTCTTTTTCTATGAGGGGTTCCCAGGCCCAAATTGTCGTGTCTTTTGTTTGAGCTTCTGCTCTATTTTGACGGCATATTGATAGGCCACACCCAAGGATGAGATGTCCAGAAATTCCATTTCAGTCTGGATGTATCTATGCAAAGCACCACGATACTAGAGCACTAGATGTTTCTCAGAATATTTTATACCCAGCTTGATGTGCAAGTTATGGAAGCTATTTGTGAATTGTGGCATTGCTTGGTCTCTTTCTTGCTGCAATGTGGTCCATTTTGTATACAAGTCATCATAACTTCTGACAGGATAGTATTATTCCTTAATAGTGTCCCTCAAGGAGTCCCAGGTTACTATGACTATAAATAATTAGGGTTCCTCTATTTCCTTTTTCTCACAGAAAGTTTCCCACCAATATCTGACATGGGAACGACCTTGAGGAGCGCAAAAGTAATATTTTCTCTATTTGAAAAGTTATGGACAGAAAAATACCCTTCTAGTAGATTCAACCATTTGTCTGCAACATCTATGTCTATCTGACCTTCAAATATAGTAGTATCAAAGTTGATGTTTACCTTGAAGGAGGCGGCACCTCTGATCGAGGAATATGTGTCACCTGTTGGTAGCCACCAAAGGATTTGTGCAAAACTATCCATCATCTCATTCCTCTATTGCATAAGGGCTTCCTCAAGAAACATTTTGAAAGGATCTCATGTCTCATGGTATTTATCATCTCCCACCATGAGAGGTCACTTGGGCATGTGAGAGTTTTTTTCCTCAAGTGAAATAATCTCAAGACCCAATTCTTTGTACCCTGACCTCATTGGGGACATGCATTAAGAATGACAAGGAGTAGGTCACTCTGATACCGTTGATCCAAATTTTATGAGAAGAATGAAATTAATACATATTATTAAAATATGCTTAACATAGAATAACAGAGATACAATAGAACTAGTTTCTATTCAATAAGGAAATAAGATGAAACTGTAAAATCTAATGGAAAACAAGCTTGTTGGAATGGTGGTGACTTATCTCTGAGAAGAGATGTGATGGTTGTTCTGATTCAAAATAAGATGATTACAATGAGGCACTGAAGGCATTTTTACAATAATCATGAATTCCAAAACCATAGACATCCAAAAAACTAACCCTAGGAGATGAAGCACCAAAAGTCATGTGGGCCTTGTTGGGGTAAGCTGGTACATCAACTTCTCGAGGTCATAAATTTTGCATACGATTTTTGTTTTAGGCACACGATATCCCATTGGAAAGGTATATCCGAGGAATACACATGTTTTCTTCATACTCTGACTTTTTCTACAATCTCACTATGGAAATCTCTAAAAACATTGTTTAGGGCCTCAAAATGGCTCCAAACGTTGGGGATCGAAAACTAGGAAAAACCTGCAAAACTAGAAAACTGCCAAAATGAACCAGTTGGAATACATGGGAGGCCACTGACATCCATATGGACCAACATTGGTGGGAAACATACTGGGAGAAAATTTCCACATAAGATTCTGGAATATATGGGGCCGATCCCACTTGGGATTGTTTTGTTGATGCGGTCAAAGAACAATATTATCCTATTGGTAACTATGATGACCAACACATGATATGGACCATGCTGCAGCAAGAGAGGGGCCAAACAGTTTTGCAGGTCACAAATAATTCCCATACCTTGCACACCAAGTTGGGTATCAAATACTCTGAGTGACATCTGGGTCTAAAATAATGCCAAGCTCTGCATAGGTACATCCAAAATTAAATAGATTTCCTGGACATCTCATTACTGGGACCTCCCTATCGATATGTTGCCAAAATTAAGCAGAAATTTAGGCACCAAAACAAAAGGGGGTACGGTTCTGCAAAGTCGCAACAACCAAAGTATGGTAAAGATGACCCTAACAACCAGCCTCTAGAAAACCAGTCCAAACCATAGGAAAAGAAGGGTAATAGAAAGATGAAGAAGGACACATATAAGTGGTGTGATTTCCACAAAAGGGCCTGGAACAACACTGATGAATGTTTCTCAAAACAATAATTGGTGGTCGATATCAAACAAAAGGATTCAAACCCTGATTCAAAATCTGATTCAAAAAATAATGGGAGAAGACAAATCATTGATGCATACCCCACTACTACTATAGCGACCACAACAATTCAACCAGAAGAATCAATAGATCCTGAAGAGGGGGAGAACCTTTTTCATTCATAGATGTGGGTGAAGGGGACCCTACTGCTTTTTATTATTAATAGAGGAAGCCAAAGGAACCTCATCTCAACAAAGGTCATCAAACAGTTGGGATTGTCGACAACACTGCACCCGCAACCATACAACATTGGGTGGCTTCACCAGGTATGATATCTCTGTGTCATCCATCAGTGTTTATTTTCATATGGCATCCAACCCTTGAAGAATGAGGTATTATGTGATGTTTCCCCACTAGATGTCTGTGATGTTCTTTTGGGCTAGCCATATATGTGGAAGAACCATGATATTTATGAGTCTTGACCCCATAGTGTCAATGTTACTATGGGCGGTCATCTCTACAGGATACTAGAGGTAGTTCTAATTACTGTCCCACCAAAACAATGACGCAAGGTAATATCTCATACTACAAAATTTAGCATCTTCACAATATGTTCAAAAGGTGAACAGAAGGACACTACAATGAATGTATCCTTGGCCCAAGACCTTTCTATCCAACAAAAACAGATTGCATAAGAGAAAGAAGATATTGTTTCTTAACCTACAATGGTGCCTACAAACTGCTCAGTCAAGCCAAGATACAATAGGTTGTTTGAACAGATTCAACCCCGCCAGCAACAGGTTCATGACAGTGTTCAACAAGTTAAGAATAGATACTTCTTCAGCAAGGAAAGAAACTCACCAAGTTTCAGATTCAACAAACACTTTCCCCTCTTCACCGGTTTTGGATTTTATTTATGTTAAAAAGGCCTTTGGAGTCTCATTGTAACAATCATATTCTTGTGAATGAGTGTATCCATCACATCTCTTATCAGAGATAAGCTGCCACCATTCTAGTGAGTCTTTCACTCTGTATTTCTATAGTTTTGTACATTTTTCTCATTAATAGAAATTGTGTATTACTGTATCTTTGTGTTTATGGTTGTATCTCTGATATATCTCTGTTATATTATTGGATATATGATATATCTCTATACATTTATTTATTATATCTCCACTCTCATTTCATGCTAAAAATAATTTGGATCAGTGGTATCATAGCAGGCTACTTTTGATTGTTTTTCATTGCATGTCCCTGATGAGGTCCGAGTATAGCAAGTTGGGTCTTGGACTTTTATCTCTTGATGAAAATCCCTCTCGCACACCCAAGAAACCCTCCATGGTGGAAGAAAATAAAAATTTCAGGGCAAAATATTCTATTAATTTGTTGCTTGAGCAAGCTCTCACGCAATAGAGGGATGAAATGATGGAGAATTTTTCCCACATCCTTCAATGTCTGCCAATAACGGGAAGCACCAAAACAAATGGAAGTTTTTGTCTGCAAATACGCAACAACCAAAGTATGGTAAAGATGGCCTTAACAACCAACCTCCATAAAACCAGTCCAACCCATAGGAAAACAAGGGTAATAGAAAGATGAAGAAGGAGACTTGAAAGTGGTGAGATTTCCACAAAATCCCCTGGCACAACATTGATGAATGTTGCTCAAAAAAACCATTGGTGGTTGAGATCAAAGAAAAGGATTTGAAACCTGATTCGGAATTTGATTCATAGAATAATGAGAGAAGACATATCATCGACGTTGTTACAAGAAAAATCACTCTATGGCATGGGGTAAACCACAACAGAAAAAAAATGACTATAGAAATCAACCTGATCTCAAGTATGATATACAAACAAATATGCTAGCAACATAAGATAAATATCCTAGCTCATCCAGACGTTCGATGAAATCCATCATTGAGTACTTGACTCAAAGCAATACACCTGCAACGTTTCCTCAACAACCAAGATACACAAGCATATGGTGATAATATATAAAGTTAGCACATACAATAGCATAATCCATCAATATTCATAACAAATATGCCCATGGAATAAAAATTCAAATATTTTCAAGACATTAATTGGATGAGAAAAGAGTATTTCTATTATATTGTAATCAACAGAAGTGTATGAATGACAAACTTTCATGTCGGCACATTCAGAACCAAGAAACTAAGTCCCTTCCAATTGGACCTCCACCACTTCAATAATCCACCAAAGAAAATCTCATATAAGAGAGACAATGAGGTTCTCCATCAAATAGGGAAGAGCTTGGGGGTTGAACAATGTGTTCAAACTTAAAAGGAAAAAGGGATGCAAACTCAATATGAAGTGAATAATTTCTCCAAAGTAAATTTTATCTCAAAGTTGAATTCTTCTCCTCTTTTCCACATCTTGGATGTGGATCATTTATAGCCTTCAAATACAATTTAAGGGCCGAGTCGGAACATTTCCAGTATATGAAAGGTCAAGGATCATGGATCTCGTGGCATGACATGGAAAACCGACACCATTTTTTTTTAATTTTGAGCACAAAACTTGATGTACGCAGGTTGTAATGGTGCAACCTATGTATACGCATGTTGTATAGCTATTAGGGAGCGTATATGTGGAAAAATATGTTTTTTAGCTTTGTGAATTGCAAAAAGGGACTTCAAGTCTACATATGGAAATGGAAAAGGCTTTCTGAGAAATTTTGCATGGGGTGATGCAAATCTTGCTATAATAGATGCCCCCTAATGTGTGAGGTCAGAGCAGTATCTGCGATGGCCGAAATATATTATAATTCCCAGAAGTAGATTAATGGAGACCCAGTTGGATGAACTAGTTGCTCATAAGAATATTACAATCCATACTGACTTTGTGCACATGGCTTCCAATCTGAATTACACTGTAGATCCATGTGGAAATATACCAAACAATTGTTCATGGCCATGAATAGGAAATACAAGAGTAGATACATGCTAAAGGTTATCATAGTCACGAACAAGGCCTAGTGAAAACTAGACTCAAAATCAATATGAAGATATCTGAATACAACAAAGTACAATATGATCTCCCATGATCATTGAATTCATATAGGTATTGGTCCAACGAATGATAGCAACAACTCAAGAAAGTTGAGACTATAAATTGATGGCGTCAAGTCTTCTACATGATCCTCCAAAGGTGCAATTCTACATCATGCGAATAAAGGAGTTGAGATCGAACAAAATGAGACTTCATTTGATTACCAGTCATTAAGGTATACCATTAACAAACACGAGACAACATACTGCTAATAAAAGTAGGTATCAAGGCATCGAGTACATTCTTACAAGTGAGAATAAAGGAGTTGATGTTGAACGCTTGAAGAATCCATTGATCAAGAGACATTAATGTATTCCCGACTGTCAATGGCGAGAGGATCTGCCACTAATGACTGCAAGCCTATAGAAACTCATAGGACTCTAGTTCTCATTTCTAGAATAGATGGATTGGAGTCTATGGAAGGACACCTGCTGAAAGAAGATCATTAAGGAATCTCTCATCATTCAGCATGAGGTATAAAGAAGGATCTTGATGATTTGGAGGAACTCAAACGAAGAACATGTTCATGAACCAATGACCCTGTGTGTCTTTCACATGCACCAGATGCAAGCAGTGCATGAAAAAGACTCTTGGAATAGCAGCCAATAAGGAAAAATTCCAAATAAGGTGAGGAAACCACCAATAAGTCTAATGGAATCCAAGACACTGCTCAAATCCCAATGTGTGAATAGATTTATTATCGTTGAACATAAGGGAAACCCCCCAGTCAATGACCAATGATGAAATGTAGATTGTTGGGTTCAAGGCTACCTACCCATAATGAAAGTAGGAACAGGGTGCACGATAGGACTACAACTTCATGTAACTCTGAGACACATTGAGCGTATGGACAACATGCAAATTCAAGAGTTCTAAGAAATGGCCTACACAGGTTGATAGACATCCTTTCAACAAGAGCATGAGACATATGGATGCCTCTGGAATCATAGAATTAATGGTGAAACTTTGTGATGTAGGAGACACCAATCAAAATCTCCATAGGGACTGGAAGAGTAACCAGTCGAGGGAGTAAAATCTAAGCAACGAGCTCAACTTCCTAAGGTCAGGCTAAGCCGAAAATTTTGATGACCAATGGACTCAAAATTTTGTGCTCTGTTCAAAGGTGACACGATTAATGCCAACATAAAATAATATTCTTTTCCCACTTGTATTTTTTTTTCATAGTCAAATGAATGTTATGATACACAGGAGGAAACGTGTGTCGCTAGTAAGAAACTAGTTCCAACAATGGAACATACTTATGCTCAATGCAAGGAGGTGCATGCAGGATATGGACACTCGGGGAAATGTTTCTTCTTGGGGTATAGGGTGTCAAGCTGCAAAGGACATAAATAAGGCTATGCTTGGATGATGATGCAAACTACTGAGTTGATAGAATTATAATGCAATAGCCTCAATACTACAAGCAAGAGAATGAGATGCAATTACAACTTAACACAAAATAATGTCATTTTTCATAAATTTAGTCTACCTGGTTTGAAAAATAGATAAAGTTACACCAAATAGACATCCTTTAAAATCCAATTTACGATTGTGAAAGAGACAAGTTCACTCGGCAATCTTTTCTCTTTTTGATAGAGTCAGAAAACATCTTAAACCATACTCATGGGGAGTGTTCTAAACAACATATCATGGGGGAGGCAAGGGCTTCCATGCAGGACTTCTGTGAAAGGTCAGAAACTTTCGAACAACTGACACAAGCTTGGGAAAACCCAGATCTTTCCAAGTCGAGGAGGATAAAATACTTGTAGAGGTTACCTTATCTACAATATATCAAAGAATTCCCCTTATCTAGAAGGGTGAAGAAGAAACAAGTCAAGGCTCTGCAAGATCATTCCAATCAAAGAAAACCACCATAGGACTTGGAGGGAGAGTACTCGAAGAGAGTGGAATGATCCCTTGTGTAGAAGGTATAAAACTAGAAATTCTAAGGACATGGTCGAAATACTCATCACCCCCAAAAGAAGAGTGGGATTGACCGAAGATTGCATCAGCAATGTCACTTCCATAGAATTTTCACTCTCCAAGAGAAGAGTGGAATCGACCGAATATTGCATCAGCATGACCACTTATTAAACCATTGGTTGAATAGGATGCAAGACAAAAAGGTCAAGAGATGCATCACCCCCAAACAAATGAGTGGTGTTGGGTGAAGATTGCATCGACATGACCATTGGTTGAACATGATGTGAGACAACATGGTCAAGAGATGCATCACCGCCCAAAAGAAGAGTGGGATCAGCCTAATATTGCATCAACATGACTGCTATATCAACCAAAGAAGGATTAGAATGTTGGGAAACCAAAGACGACTCAGAACCCGAAGGGCCCCCAGGAAAGGACCACACTTCTTGTACCAGAACAATAGTAGGGCACAAATGAGTAAGGTGATCTCCTTTGCAAAGTCTAAAAAGGAACTTGGGATTACATCTTATATGCCGAGGCTTCTCAATCATATGAATGCCCCCATCATGAATTTCAGTGGCCGGTGACATGCTCCCAGCATGACTTGCAGAGGCTAGTAGAATATCTCCAACATGACTTGTAGAGGTTGGCGATGAATCCCCAACATGACTAGTAGAGGTTGGTGATGAATTCCCAACATGACTAGTAGAGGTTGGTGATGAATCCCCAACATGACTAGCATAGGTTGGTGATGTATGTGAAGTGTGAATAGAAGTGACTAGAGTTGTGCCCCCAGCATGACTTCCAATAGCTAGTTGTTGGTCTTCAACATGAATTGCGGAGGTTCTTGACCTATCTCCAACATGACTAGCAGAGGTTGGTGATATAATGCTATTATGACTTGCAATGACTGGATTGGTGGCAGAGGTTGGTTGTGGCATTTGAGACCAAGGTTCCGAGAAATATTGGTTTTGAGAAATTGCAGGCCAAGAAGGGTTATGGTATACACCATGGCCCTCTGTGGCAGGATAGTATCATCCTCAACAATGATTCATAAAGGGGTGTAAGGGCATCATCAACGTAGAATCTGCTTATGAAGAGAAAGCGACATGACAAGGGTTACTCAAGTGAGGATATATGTTGTCCCCATGTGAAGGAACTTCATACACGAGGTTTCCCATAGTATAAAATTGTCTCCCCCTTGATGAAACACTAGACGACAGACGAAGGTCCACCATGGGAAAATAATTCTTAGTAACTGGCATAGTGGAAGAAGTGTAGATGGACGGAACATAATGAATTCCCATTTGATCACTTTCTCCTGGAAAAGTGAATCTAGGATCAAATCCATAGGAAGGAATATTCCAACCTCCTAACATAAGATTTGGTTGATGGATATGACTCCCACCAAACAAAAATGGAGAATGAGGAGGCAGAATGCCCCCAGACCCAAAAATAGGATTCACATAAGAAGACGAGACGAGGATGGAAAGTGTGAAGACATGTCTAGCATACCAAAAGAAAAATGATTAGAGGCCCAAGGTATTGGATGAGTATCATGATTCGGTGTACCACTCAGAAATATAAAATGATTCATCCCCATGGAATGAGAAAAGACCATGGGATGGGTAGCGCTAATTGAGGGAGTCACGAAGCTCCACTAACCATATCAATAAAAAATCATGACGTAATACAAAATACTAAGGCCAACTGATAATCAAAGAGCACACCAAAGTAAAGAAAAAAGGACAATGCACATAAACAGGATATAGTGGCGGTGTTGGCACAGGGGTAGATCTAGGGTTCAATGCTTCAATGGCGCACCAACAAAACCCTAACTACCGGACCTTTTGGAAACACCTGTGAAGAAGATGAAGTCTCACCTGAGGTAGAGGCAAGGGGGGTTGTAGGAATCAAGTGTCTGTAACCTAGCTGCATAGGTATGTGATTACAATACTTAACAAAGAACTTAGCCATTAACATTCATTAGCATTTAACCCTTATTCACATCGTAGGTAGAACCCTAATTACAAAAAAAACGCAATATTCAACAAGATCTAACACACCCAAGCACTTAGCACATAGAAATAAAGTAGATCTAGAATTCATTCAAAACACTAAGCTACTATATCAGATGCATCTAACATACATAAATATGACAACACTAAGCATAAATCAAATGAATCACACAAAGCAACCATAACACAGGATATACGTGGTTCACTCCCAGCGTGGGGCTACGTCCACCAACTCTTTGTCTTCTTTATTATCTTCTATCAATCTCATTACATGCATAGAGCCTCAAAACCAACTCCACATAGGATAGGAGATCTATGCGCACCTCGCCAGATCCTCCTTCCCGAGTTAGGTCATAACACAAAGACTTCTTACACAGTATGCACACAAGCTTCTTACAATCACTTGCACTTAGCTCTGCAAGTATTAACATATAGTATGCACAAAGCCTCTAGCTTCACACTAAGCCACAAACATTCACTACTACCACCTTATTACATCACCTAGATATCTATTTATACATTGAAAATGTGGCCTAAACATGGGTAAACCCATAGGCCGAAATCCCATACCCGTTACATAAACCCTAATCCAAAAAATCCCGCAAAAGGGGGCGAGATACCACGATATCTGCTTCACCTGGTGATTCATGTTCGACCAGCCTGTCGAAGTCCCAAACAAATGGTCAAACACGACCAAGGTTCTCCAAAACTTGGTCGAGGGCCAACAAGCCCCCAACACTCACATGTGACTCATCCCGAGTCACTCTGATATGGGTAACTATGCCTCGAAAGCCTCAAGATGCCTCAAAATACTGCTTCACCAGAGCCTCCTGTTCAACGAACTCTTGAATAAATTTCTCAGTCACCAGTCCTTCCAAGCATTGTTCTACCGTGGGGACTACTTGTTCTAGTTGTGCACCTTGTCCTTCAATCTCCTCAAAAAGCATGCAAGATTCATCTTATACTGGCTGGAGTCTCTGGGTCACTTCTATGACTTTACTCTAGATGGACCTATTGCTGAACAATGCCTTGTTCCTGGGACCTTTTCATCCTCTCAATCGGTGACAGTAGCTTCAACTGTGCTTTCACTGTTGTTGCCTGTTGCTTTGCCTCCTGAAGTTATGACTCCAATGTCCTTAGTTCTGGGTCGTCTGCAAGGTTCTTGTAGGTCTGAACACTTTGACTGTTGAGTTTCTTGCATTCCAAGGCCAATGCCTTGATTCTCTCAAATGCGCTTCGGTCAGTTTATTCTCTCTGATCTCGCACTTCCTGTGGATTTCTTGACACAAATTGTAGTTCCAGTTATGCTATTCATGCTTGAAGCTGCAAAATGGCTTTAGTGAGCTTCCCCACCTGGCTCTCAGCGATTTCTTCTTCCATATGTACTAGGCCTGTCACAGAGCGAAGTGCTCTACTGACTGCTTCTTTAACTCCCATCTGCTCTGTGAGCAACTGTTCTTTCTCATTCTGGATCTATGCTCTATCCTCTGCAAACTTTACCTAGAGGTCATATTTTTCTTGTTGCGCAACCCGATGTTGCTCTATGGCTTCCTTTGTTGCTTGCTTCAGGGCCTCTGTGGCCTATTCATTTTCATCCTAGACACAAAAAAGGCGAGCCTCTATTGAGTATTCTAGTCTATGTAGCTGGGAAGGCTCATCTCATACTTCTATGTCCCCTACTAACAATGGTGCAGTAGGCACTGCACGGCTCGAATAAAGAGCCTGTTGTACCCCTTTGAGCTCTTCCTTGATCCTGTCAAACATTGTCTCCTGTTTGGCTTCGCTTCACTGCAATATGTTCTCTGAGGTATCTGATACAATGACAATGATAAGGTTGATGTCATCCACTGTGAGCATAGTGTGGAATGGAGGTTTATTGGATTTTGACTTCTTCCATGATGAAGGTTTAGTCGGGGAACCCTTTATTTTCTTGGATGTTTTTGTCTCTGTCAGGGGATCTTTAGGCAGTGTTACTTCACCCTCCTTCTGCTTGTCTTCTTCCCCTTCATCCTCTTCTTTGTCTACTTCATCACCTCCTCCCCCTTCAGGTGAATCTGGTGAAGTTTCCTTTGATGCGTTGCTCAATTCGTATACCTTTTCCTTCTTTTTCTTCCTACTGCTACTGGGTGCATCATATTCTTCGCGAGTGACTACAAGACTTCCAATGAGGTCGGGGTCGGACAATTTTGTCTGTTCGACTAGTATGAGGAATTCTGCAAGCCATTCTCTTTTTATTTCCTCCATATCTTCCTCGATGTGTTTGTAATAGGACTGGATCACTTCTTTGTGTTAGTCTCCACACGTAGTGATATAGATGAAGTGCCTATTTGCACAGAACTTCGCGATTGGCCTGAACCTATGAAGTGTGTTTGGCATCATACGAGGGAAGGATTCAATGGTCATCTTCAAATGCAGATAATAGGTGTGGAACACCGTATTTGACTGCCATTTCTTCACCATGTCGCTCGAATACCATAGCGTAGTGAACTTCGCAGCTAGTGGTTCAAACGACTCAATTTCATGGAAGGTCGCTCCTTCCAGCATCTCCCAAGCAATTAAGGCAATGAGAATCAAAAGCCAACTGAAATGAAACTCATAGCCTTGATCCTGAGCTTCGTGATAGTCTTTCTCTAACTGGTTGACGAGGTATCTCGCCTAGTTCATTTGCAACCCTTCAATGCATTTTCCTGTGAGGTCGATGAAAAACACTGTGACCTACTTGGCCTATTCTTCCTGACGAGCTTAATAATGATCAACTGGAAAGCTAGGTGCACTACACCATTCTGGATGGATTCTACCTTATAGCCCCTCTTCCCTTTCTCCACCTCACCATAGGTGTATTTTATTATCTGTGCTAGGGTGAGATCTGCAACCTTCCCTGGGTAAACGTTCTATGGGTTTGGTCCTTGCATGCTCAATCTAGTGATCTAATGGATCAGCATTGGATCTACTATTATACGCATGTCCAACCATAGGTAACCACCATGGAAGCACGGAAGCAGTAGTTTAACGCATGCATTAACCTCCTGATGTCTGCCGAAGTGTGGTAACTTCATTACATTAAGAATGGTCGATCTTGCGATGTCCATGGTCCATGGCTGGGGAATTATCTTCAAATTCTTCCTCATTTTCTTGGTCAAATACTTGTGTGGTGCGATCATTCCATAGTTTTTGCGATCTCCCAAGTTGAAGTCACTGATATTAAGCATCATAATACTCTCCAACTGTAGTCCTACTGCACGTATCCTCTTCAGGAGGTATGCAGTAATCACTGTGTAGTCGAAGTCCCTTGAGACGCTATCATGAATCACTGTGGCAGCCAGAGGCAAGATGTAGTCGAGAAGGATTGATGGGATGAGCTTCGCATTCGCCAATTCATCAAGATGCTTGGTTCGTTTCTTTGTTTCATTTCGGGAGGGCCCAGATCGATGTGCAGTTGATGGCGATGCTTGCACTCCTCTTGTTGACAAAGATTGTGCTCCTACGGACATGACCTTCTCATCCATGAGGTCTATGAGAATCTCTTCGATGAATTTCTCTACTGCATTAAAGTCACCTGACATACACGCTCGAAATCAGATATCTCAGGTCGGTGAACAAATAATCAAGGTAGCAGAATGGATGGTGAGGTCTCTATAAGAACAGTGTGAATAACCACAATTGGAAAAAGTGTTCTCGATAAGACATGCGACGAACTAAATAGATAACGTTGTAACAGACTCCTCCAATGGGTAGGATTTCCTCAATCAATGCAATTCCATCCATTATGGTGCGGTCCCAATGGTCCAATGGAGAACATTCCAGAAATAACTGCATTTCTAGTCGTTCTGGAGCATCTTTCTAACGACCGAGACGCCTCCAACGGTCATATTGATTCTCCATGGAGAAGTGTCAGTTGGTGTTGACCTGCTATTTCGGTGAGGTTCAAGTTCTGCAAGTCTGCCTTCTGCGAAGTCTTCTCTGGAACCTCCTGCAATTTTTCTAGCTTTGCTTTCTTCTTACTGAGTTTTCTAGCTTTCTTTCCTATGATCTGTGTCTTTGGATTCCTCTTTCCATTATTGTTCTTATCTTTTCTTAGCATAGTAACTTCGCACTGTTGAGGGTATTTCATAGGGTTCGAGGGTAATACTTCTTCTCTTACTGTTTCTGGAGTAGGTTCTCTACTCTCCTTCATGGATAAGTTCTCTAAGTCTTATTGCATTCTTTCAACTTCAACAACTAGGTTTCTGGCCCTCAGTTTCTTCAAATTGTCCTCATGTTCTTATATTAAGTGCGTTATTCTTCTAGCCATGAAATCCCTTAATTCTTTCTTTTTTCTATTCTAGATCTTCCTCTTCTTCTTTCCTTCAAGTTTGATCTTTCTCAACCCAGGTCTTTCCTAACAAAAGTGCAAAGGAATCATTGTTCTCAGCAAACTTAATGACCTCAAATTCTTATTTTGTTGATGTTCTATGAGAAATCATAGGTACATGGGCAAGTCTTCCACATAGGGTTATCATCTTTCCTTTAAACAATCCTATTCCTCCCAGTGAAGGAACCATAACAGGCTTTCCTAAGATTTCCCAAGTACTTTCTATCATAATGTTCACCTGTGTTTCTTCATCCAATACACAGTCTATGTCGAAGGCGCCTATTCTTGCTTCTATGAACTCTTTCTCTTTTAAGATATCTGATAAACTGGTGTCTCTGTGAGCACTCAATCATTCTTTCATATGCAATACTATAACCTCTGATTATTTCTGGTTTTTTAGCATATTCTTAGTCTCTTGGCCTTCCTACAGGTTTTCTTGTCTCATATTCATCTTTTCAACTGTAGCAATCATTCTAGGGAAATCCAAAACTTCATGTCTAGTATCTTTACAACAAAGGAAAATAGGACTTATACTGGGGCGTTCCTTAGCAAGATGTCTCAGTCTTCTGCAATTATAACAAAGATTCAATCCTCTCCTTCTCTTAAGTGATCCCCAATCTTTCCTGTACTGTGCACTAGGATCACAGTGATGGACCTGGAAAAAATTATTTCTAGGATCCTGCATCCACTTGTTAGTCCAACAATTCTTTCTATGCATAGGAATAACATATCTTTCATTATTTCTATCATATCTATTCATATCATATCTTCTTCCTTCGAGTTGTGCCCTAGTTTTTAGACTAGGACTAAATCTATTAAACGTACCTAGATCCATTCTTTCGAAGTAAAAATTTCCACTTATCTTACCTTTATCATAGCACAAAGCTTTAATATCATACCTCTTTTCTTCAGATCAAACTTCTTTTATTAGCATGGAGCTTCACAAGTTAGGCAGAGTATTGCACACTACAACAATAGATCTATGCACAAAGCTTTCTCTTTTCTTCAGTTCCCAGCAATCACAGTTTCAGGTCCTGACAACATAACCATTTGTTGGCACAGGGGAAAACCCAAGGTTCAATGCTTCAACAACACACCAACAAAACCCTAACTACTGGCCCTTTTGGCAACACCTCTGAAGCAGATGAAGTCTCACCCAAGGTAGAGGCAGGGGGGGTTGCAGAACTCAAGTGTCTGCAACCTAGTTGGGACATAGATATGTGATTACAATACTTAACAGATCACTTAGCAGTTAACATTCATTAGCATTTAACCCTTATTCATGTCGCAAGTAGAACCCTAATTACAGAACAACGCAGTATTCAACAAGATCTAACACACCCAAGCACTTAGCACATAGAAATAGAGAAGATATAGCATTCATTCAAAACACTAAGCTACTATTTCAGATGCATTTAACATACATAAAGAAGACATCACTAAGCATAAATCACATCAATCACACAAAGCAACTATAACACGGGATATACGTGGTTCACCCCCAATGTGGGGCTCCGTCCACCAACTCTCTGTCTTCTTTATTATCTTCTATCAATCTCCTTACATGAACAGAGCCTCAAAACCATCTCCGCATAGGACAAAAGATCTGTGCGCACCTCTCTAGATCCTCCTTCCCGAGTTAGGTCATAACACAAATCCTTCTTACACAGTCTGCACACAAGATTCTTACAATCACTTTCACTTAGCATAGCAAGTCTTAACATATAGTATGCACAAAGCCTCTAAATCCACACTAAGCCACAAACATTCACTACTACCACCTTCTTACATTGCCTAGATATCTATTTATACATTGCAAATGGGGCCTAAACATGGCTAAACCCATGGGCCGACATCCCATACCCATTACATAAACCCTAATCCCAAAAATATCGCAAAAGGGGGCGATATCCCACGATCTTAGCTTTGCCTAGCACTTTGTCTTTGACCAACCCGCAGAAGTCCCAAAAAAATGGTCAAACACGACCAAAGTTCTCCAAAACTTGGTCGAGGGCCAATAGGCGGAAAATGGGCCTCCCTCACTAGAGTAGGTATGTCTCACCCAAGAGCATCTTGAGACTCCCTTAAAAAGATTGGAGGTATCAAAATCAGTTATAAGGGCCCTCATGGTATTGACAATGTAGTTAGTCAGAAACCCCCAGAGAGGTAATCCTTCATAAAGGTTGTGTGCTATCTGAACCTTATCTGACTCAGGGTACCTGCAGAATAACCCCTACAGGTAACCTATGTGGCTACCTATGTCAAGCAACTAAGCCATCATGATATAACCAATGTGCAGGTGAATAGTCATAAGTCAAGTCCAGCATATGGGTAGGGTAACAAAGCCCAAAATATTGAAAGCATTGCCTCTCACAGAGGTAAAGGTAATAGCAAGACCCCCATATAATAATAGATCCTTAGAAATATCTCTGAATCTAAGAAGGTATTGGAGGGATATCTCCTCAACCAACTTCATGCAACCTCATTCTTAAATCTGGTGTGAGTCGATCCTCCTGACATCACCAATTATAAAATGGATTTCACCACTCCCTTAGTGAGACACATATGTTTAATTTAATAGCCTTGGATAAGTTTACTCACAAAATCCTATTCCAAGGCTCTAAATCCTAAGCTAGTTTGTGCACCCGGAAAAATGAAATTGTTTCTAATCAATTTTAAATTTATCAGTGTTACTTTTAGTGGCTTTGTTTACTCAAAAAAGGTTTGGTCATGAAATTGATGATGTTATGAATCAACAAGTAAAATAAATGAATATGAATAAAATGCAAAGTCCGAACTTCAATTTCCAATAAATTATAAGCTTTTCAAAATGCAACTTTCAATTTAATTCTGCAATTCCAAATAATATGCTATATTTCCATACATGTACTAAGATCAATGATAAGAACCCAAAAATATCAAATACCAACAATGCAAAATGTATATTTTTTGTATTTTCAATATAAAAGAATAAAAATGCAAGGAATGAACAACAACTTGATATAAATACCTTATTGTATGTAAACAAAGACAAACCAAGTAGAATATCAAGAGGCAAACACCCAACCCAAGATGCAAGGAAAATCAATGAAAAGGATGATGAGAAAGAAACAATGCCCGGAAATTCAACCAAAGAAAGGTTTCCTATCACTCTGAAGTAACTTAACAATCATGACAGAGACCTAAGAAGACTCGGCAACCATCAAGACTTACCCAACAAACATCAAACTCAGTAATAAAGAAAAAAAATGATGTATGTGGTCAATCAGGAGAAAACCGCGTATATACGCTTCCTATGGAACGACATCTCGCGTATGTACGCGACTGTCAGGAAACAAACCACGTATATGTATTGAAAAACTTCCGGGTTAAGGATAAGGACAAGAAACTCATATTCAAAATGAATAGAGGCTTTCAAGCAATCAAACGACAAGAAACTCAATATAAATGAGAGAAATCAAAGGAGAAAAAAACTCCAAACCCCAAAAAGAAGATTCCCTCCCCAGTATGGTCGCCAATTCTGTTACAAGGAAAATCACTCTATGGCATGGGGTAAACCACAACATACGTAAATGAATACAGAAATCAACTCTAATATCAAGTATGCTATACAAACAAATATGATAACAAGACAAGATAAAGAGCCCACCTCATCCAAATGTTCGATGAAGTCCATCGTTGAACACTTGACTCAAAGCAATACACCTGCAACTTGTCCTCAAAAACCAAAACACACAATCATATGGTGATAATATATAAAGTTAGCACATACAATAACATAATCCATCATTATTCATAACAAATATGCCCATGGAATAAAAATTCAAATATTTGCAAGACATTAATTGGATGAGAAAAGAGTATTTCTATTAAAATGTAATAAACATAAGTGTATGAATGACAAACTTCCATGTTGGCACATTCGGAACTAAGAAACTAAGTGCCTTCTAGCTAGGCCTCCACCACTTCAATCCTCCACCAAAGGAAAGCTCATATAAGAGAGACAATGAGGTTCTCCATCAAATAGGGAAGAGCTTGGGGGCTAAACAATGTTTTCAGACTTAAAAGGAAAAAGGGATGCATACTCAATATGAAGTGAATAATTTCTCCAGAGTAACTTTTCTCTCAAAGTTGAATTCTTCTCCTCTTTTCCATAGCTTGTATATGGCTCATTTATAGCCTTCATATGGAACTGAAGGGCCGAGTCATAACATTTACAGTATATGGCAGGTCAAGGATCATGGATCTCGTGACGTGACATGGAAACACAACACCATTTTTTTTTAATTTTGAGCACAAAACCCGATGTATGTGGGTTGTAATGGTGAAACCTATGTATCCACATGATGTATAGCTATTAGGGCGCATATATGTGGGAAAATATGTTTTTATCTCTGGGAATTGCAAAAAGGGACTTCAATTCTGCATAGGGAAATGGAAAAGGCCTTATGAGCAATTTTTCATGAGGTGATGCAAATATTTCTATAACAGACACAGACCCCACTTCTATTGTCATGACCGAAACAATTCAAATAGAAGAAACAACAGATCCTAAAGAGGGGGAGTGCCTTTTTCATTCACAAATGTAGATGAAGCGAACCTCAATACATTTTATTAATGATAGTGGAAGCCAAAAGAACATCATCTTAGTAGAGGTCATCAAACAGTTGGGATTTTCGAAAACACCACACCCGCAACCATACAACATTGGGCGACTTCGCCAGGGATGAGATCTTTGTGTCAACCAATAGTGTCAATTATCATATGACATACATCCCTTCAAGTATGAGTTATTATGTGATGTTGACCCATTGGATATCTATGTGGTTCTTTTGGGTCAGCCATATAAGTGGAAGCACCATGCTATTTATGAGTCTCAACCCTGTAGTTTCATTGTTACTCTGGGGGGTCATATTTATAGGATACCATAGGAAGTTTTGACTACTGTCCCACCAAAATAGTGCCTCTAGGTAATATCTCATACTACAAAATTTAGCCTCTTCACAATCTATTCAAAAGGTGAACATAAGGACATTGTAACCACTGCAGCCTTGGCCCAAGACCTTTCTATCCAATAGAAGTACACTGCAGAAGAGAAAAAACATATTGTTTCTTTGCCTACAATGGTTCCTACACAATTCTCATTCAAAACAAGATACAATAGGTTTTTTGAGTAGATTCAACCCCACTAGCAAAAGGTTTGTGACAACCTTCAACAAGCTAAGAAACACAACTTCTCCAACAAGGAAAGCAACTCACCAAGATTTAAATTCAACAAACGATTTCCCCTCTCCCCTGGAACTCAACGCAATGGATACCATTTCTTCATAAGGAGGAAGGATTGATCCAGGTGGATATCGGTGGCCACCCACCTATTCCAATTGGCTCAAAACAGTTTGTTGGAAATTTACTATTTTTAGCAATTTTTCGGGTCCTAAACTTTAGAGGCCATTTTGAGGGCCTAAATGATTCTTTTTCACGATCGGGAAACTCAACTATCACCAACGGAATTATATATCCCCAAAAATGAATCTCCTCATTGATAAATTTCCAATGAGCTATCATGCGCCCAAAATGAAGATCGTATGCCAAAGTTACGCCCTCGGGATGTTCATACACCAAAATACCCAAAACGAGGTCCACAGATTTGTTGGCATTTTATCTTTTGGGGTTAGGGTTTTGGATTTTCTTTATGTTAAAAATGTCTTTGGAGCCTCATTGTAACATTCATTGTCTTTCGAATGAGTGTAGTTGTCACATCCCTTCTTAGAGATAAGATCTCACTATTCTAGCAAGTCTTTCACTCTGTATTTCTACAATTTTGTACATTTCGCTCATTAATAGAATTTGTGCATTATTGTATCTATGTGTTTATGGTTATATATATGATATATCTCTGTTATATTATTGGATATATGATATATCTTTGTACATTTCTTTATTATATCTCTACTCTCATTTGGTGTTGAAAATAGTCTGAATCAATGGTATCATAGCATGCTGCTCTTGATCGTTTTTCAGTGCATGTCCCCGACGAGGTCAAGGTATAGAAGGTTGGGTCTCGTGCTTGTCTCTCTTGAGGAAAATCTCTCTCGCACACATAAGAAACCCTCCATGGAATAAGAAAATAAAAATGATAGAGTTAAAGATTCTATTAATATGTTGCTTGAGAAAGCTTTCATGCGACACAGGGACAAAATGATGGAGAATTTTTCCCACATCCTTCAACGGATGCTAATAACAATTAAAACATCTTCATCAAGCAACCACTTTGGAGGAACCTCTCTTTTCAAGGTATAAGTTAATTTTGATATTCCCATATTTGAAGGTCAGACAGATGTGGATGCCCTAAAAAAATGGTTAAATATGATAGAAGGTTACTTCTTTTTTCAAAAATTTTCTGACAAGGAAAAGATCACCTTCGCACTCTTTATGCTCTCCCCCATTTCAAACATTGGTGGGAAACTTAATGGGAGAGAAGCTCCATAGAGGAGTCTGGAATATATGGGGTGAGCCCACTTGGGATTTTTTTGTGGATGCAGTCAAGGAAAAATATTACCATGATGGTAACTATGATGACCAGAACATGAGATGGACCACACTACAGAAAGAGAGGGGCCAAATAGTGTTGGACTTCACAAAAAATTTCCATATCTTTTGTACCAATATGGTTATCAAATACTCTGACTGACATCTGGCTCTAAAATATCGTGGGGCTCTACATAGGTACATCCAAACCAAAATAAATTTTCTGGACATCTCATCATTGGGAGCTTCCTATCAATATGTTGTCAAAATGGAGAATAAATTTAGGTACTAGAACAAACTGGATTTCAGGTTTGCAAATCCACAACAACCAAAGTATGGTAAATACAGCCTTAACAACCAGCCTCTAGAAAACCAGTCCAAGCCACAGGAAAAAGAAGGGTAATGGAAAGACAATGAATGACACTGGAAAAACACAGATGATTTTCTCACAAAACAATCATTTGTGGTTGAGATCAAAGAAAAGGATCTGAACCCTGATTCATAATCTTATTTAGAAAATAATGGGAGAAGACATATCATGGACGCAGACCCCACTGCTATTGTTGTGACAGCAACAATTCAAACAAAAGAACCAATAGATCCGGAAGAGGGTGAGCACCTTTTTCATTCATAGAGGTGGGTGAAGGGGACCCCGTTGCATTTTAATATTGATAGCGGAAGACAAAAGAACCTCATCTCAAAAGAGGTCATCAAATAGTTGGGATTGTCAACAACACCACACCCACAACCATACAACATCGGGTGGCTTCGGTGTGGACGATATCTTCATGTCGGCCAGTAGTATCGATTGTCATACGACATCCAACCCTTCAAGGATGAGGTCTATGTGATTTTCCCCCACTTATGTTTGTGTTATTCTTTTGGGCCAACCATATATGTGGAAGCATCATGTTATTTATGAGTCTCAACCTCGTAGTGTCATTGTTACTCTCGGGGGTCATCTTTACAGGATACCAGAGGTATTTCCAACTACTCTCCCACCAAAATAGTATTGCAATCTAATCTCTCATACTGGAAAACTCAGCCTCTTCACAATCTATTCAGAAGGTAAACATAAGGACACTGTGACCACTCCAACCTTGGCCCAAGACCTTTCTATCCAACATAAGAAGATTGTAGAAGAGAAAGAAGATATTGCTTATTCACCTACAATAGTGCCTAAACACTTCCAAGTCAATTCAATATACAATAGGTTGGTTAAAAAAATTCAACCCTGCCAACAATAGGTTCATGAAAACCTTCAACAAGCTAAGAAACACAACTTCTCCAATAAGGCAAGCAAATCACCAAGATTCAGATTCAGCAAACTCTTTACCCTCTCCCCCAAGAACTCAATGCAATGGAGACCATTGATTCCTAAGGAGGGAGTATTTATCCAGGTGGATATCAGTGGTTGCCCACCTATTCTAATTGGCTCAAAATAGTTTGTTGGCAATTTACTATTTTTAACAATTTTTTGGGTCCTAAATTTTTGGGGCCATTTTGAGGGCCTAAACGATGATTTTTTGCGATTGGGAAACTCAATGACCAATGAAGGAATGATTGAGCCCCAAAAATCAAGCTCCTCATCAATACCTTTCCAACTAGCTATTGTGCACCTCAAACAAAGATTGTATGCCAAAGTTATGTCTCAAGGAAGTTGATACACCAAACTACCCAAAATGTGGTCCACAAAACTGTTGGATTTTCATCTTTCGGGGTTAGGGTTTTGGATTTTATTTATGTTAAAAATTCCTTTGGAGCCTCACTATAAAAATGATCTTCTTGTGAATGAGCGCAGGCATCACATCTCTTCTCATAGATAAGCTTCCACCATTCTAGCGAGTCTTTCACTTTGTATTTCTACAGTTTTGTACATTTTTATCTTTAATATAAATTGTGTATTATTATATCTTTGTGTTCATGGTTATATCTCTGATATATCTCTATTATATATTGAACATCTTATATATCTCTACACATTTATTTATTATATCTACACTCTAATTTCATGCTGAAAATAATCCAGATCATTTTCTACATAAATTTTACAAATCTAAACCCCTAGAATATTTCCTGAACAAATTAGCAATTTTTTCAAATGTTAAGGATAAAATTTCACCAGAACCCACAAGATTAAGAATATCAATATATTCATCCCGAAGGAATTTTAAAAATATGGTACAAATGACATCAAAATTTAAGGAATTATGCTTTGACTTTTGCAAATTATACAAAAATATTTCCAAGTAATCTTCCAAGTTTTCTTATTCCTGTTGTGCCATCCTGATGATATCTTCTTTTGAATATCTTTTCCTAAAATAAGGTTGATAATTTTTAAGAAACATTTTTCGCATGGTGTCCCAATGTGATATTGTGATTTCACCAAGTCCCATAAACCACTTTAATGCAATGCCTTTTAAAGTAGTAGGAAACAAACACAATTTATAAGCATCATCAGTGTACCCATATGTTCTACAGAAAATATCAAATAAAAATAAAAATGCATTAGGATATTCGGAAGGCATAGCATATAAATTAGGAAAAACGGAAGGAGGAATATTTTTCATCTTTAATTCATTTCCAAATTCACTAGGTATATCTAAAATATGAAGTCCAAATGGGACTTCTTCTTCTTCTTCACATATTCTGTTCATGTCATCATTTGGAATTCTTTCTCGTTCACCTCCTCCTTCTAGAATTATTTATCTCTCTCCACCTCTATCTCTTCTTGGTATTATTTGTCTCTCTTCTCCACCTCTTGGACCTCATTCACCTTCACCTTCCCTTCTTGGTATCCTACCTCCTCCTTATCCATTAATATATTCTTCATCAACCATCTTATTCTCCCAAAATATCTAAAAATATTTACTCCAACCTTCAAGTTTTTCCTTGTGATATTCAAATGGTTCAATAGTATATTTTGTATGATTTTGTTTTGAGATTTTTGTAACAATCTTTTTTCCTGTATCCTTTTTAGTATCTGCAAGAAAGTTATTTTTGGGGTGTTGTATGGATATTTTGATAAGGGGTTGAATAGATGACTTAGTACAGGGTTTTGAAGATGATGAAGCATATGGTTTGGTAAGTGGCTTAAGAGATGATTGTGAGGTTATCTTAGTAGATGGTTGTGAAGGTGGTTTATTAAGTGGTTTTGTAGGGGTAATTTGGTTTTGATTTTTTTGAGGATTTTTTCTTTTTGGAACAACTTGTTTTTATTATTTAATGAACCTATCATTACTATCCCTAGGCTTAACTAGTTTATGCATTCAATATATGCATGAAGAGGACTTGTTAATTCTCACCAAAGTGAGTTTGAAGTTTTTAACCTTTCGTCTTACAGTCTTCACTCCTCTCAGTCGAAAATGCACATATCAAAAATAAAAATACAAACAAGAATTTGAAAGAAGAAAATGAAAATCAAACAAGAAACATAAAGTTTTCAATTTCAAAAGGAATTCCTTTAGTGCCTCCCCGACAACAATGCCAAAATGTTGAGTTGATGTAATGGTGTAGATTCCTCAGCATTTTATATCAATCCAGGTAGGTAGAATTATGAGACATAGGCACAATATGTGTAGAACTAGTCTTGAAATTTCCTATGAACTCCTACTGACATCAAAGCAGTAAAGTGCTATACTCACAAACAAAAATTGGTTCTTTTGGCCATGACCACTCATACTTAATTGTCAATGGTAGGGGATCAAAGTAAAAGTATATCATTTACTATAAAAGTGTGGCTGCTTGAAAACACACTATGTTTTAGTTAACCAAGATTCAAGACCAACAAGGGTGTTTCTAAGTGTGAGTTAAAAGGTTGAATGAAAGGAAAATTGCAATAAGGAAAGAGATGATAATAAAGATAGAAAGGAATTGAAGAAATAGTTCAACCTCTAAGTATATTTTTGTGATGATTTTTTGTATGGCATGCTATATGAAATATCAATCAATCAATTTGTCATATTTAGCATCAATATCTAGAACAATCGTGAATCACTATAGTCAAAGGAACATTGACTCCAAACTAGTTAAACTAAATTCTTAATCTACAAGAGATTGAAACAATTCATGTAACTCTACAAAAATTGAATGCAAGTAGTAAAAACAACTTCTAAAACAACTTATAGAAATACAACATAGACCATGGGGACCTCCTGGAATATGTTGTTTAAGAAAAAATTAGACTGTGTGCAATGTCTAACTCATGAATTAAAGGAAAAGATCCATTTTATTAACATTTCAGTACAATTCAGTGGTTACAATAGTTTTGGTTCATAATCAAAATGTTCTCACTAACTTGATATCCATGTTTTTTCTAATATTTATACATGTCTTTAGGAATTTGAGTTATTTTCATATGCACATGTTTTAAAAAAAAATCTTTAGAGAAATAACATATATCTTCAGTATACTGTTGAGCATGAATTCTCCATGATTATCTCGATTGAATCCCTTATCTTTTTCCTGTTGCAATCAAAAATCTCACTCCTAGCACCACGTCCCTAATTCTATGAGAAGGCTCGTATATTTATAGCTAACTCTGCGCATTTACTGTAATTGCTTCTTGACTTTGACCATGTGTTGACCAACAAGTACCAACTACTATGCAAATGGATAAATAAGTAAATCACCATCTCCTGATCATGACAAAGTCCCTCCAAGTGGAAATTTCCCTTTTGATTGAGCATAAGTATGTTAATCTCCAATTACTATAATAACTAGTAAACCGGGGTTAATTCTCGCGACCACTA
This sequence comes from Picea mariana, assembly GCA_032191745.1. NCBI lineage: Eukaryota > Viridiplantae > Streptophyta > Pinopsida > Pinales > Pinaceae > Picea > Picea mariana. The sequence continues at coordinate 49,138 of JASDQU010101736.1, read as the reverse complement.
AAATGTAGGAGATTTTTCTACAGAAATAGCTCTTAATACCATTCACAAGTAAAACTAAGAGTTAATCTCAAAATAACAACTCATTACCTTGTATAATACTCATTATGCCATGAATTAGGTGAAAATGGATAAAAGTAGAGTTTGTGAGGTAAAAAATTGGAGGTGAATGAGCATTTTGAAGGATTCAAAACTAGCACCCAACAACCAGATATCATATCCATAACCAATAGGTGGAAATCAAATGATGGATTTTAGGGAAATAGTCGTACTGAGGTAGAACTAGGGTTTTGCAGGTTTACGGATTTCTACGCAGGTTGCAAGAAGGGACAAACACATACACACGTAGGTGCTAGTGTGCCTGAGTGTGTACATGTGTGGGTGTAAATTCACATACACGTACAAAAATGGGTGGTAGTGTGCACATGTGCATACACATATAAGTTTCAGTGAGAATAGGTGCATACATACATGGGTTCTAGTGGTGAAACACACATACAAGTCCATACAAGTCAATATAGGGGAATTTTTCAGTAGTAGGTTATTTCTAGGGAAGGTTATCAGGTATTAGGTATGGTAGTAACACCATTAAGAGTTGAAGACATATTGGATAGAGCATCCAATTTCCTCTCTTGGAAAGAAAGAATAACTTTTTCATTTAAGGAGCATGACCTTTGGGAGTTAGTGGACAAAGTAGTTGTTCCACTGACAGATCCAACAACTTTGGAAGCTGAGAAAAGGAAGGAGATCAAAGCATAAAGGGTCATCTTGGATTTAGTGAAGGATCATATAATTCCTCACCTATCCGAGAAGAATAATACCAAATCAATGTTTGATTCCTTGGTAGGGTTATTCCAGAGAAAAAAACATTAATAGGAAGATGGTCTTAAGGATTAAAATCATATCGGTGCATATGTCTAGATCTGACAATGTTATTAACTATTTCATGAGGATAACATAGGTGAATGATCAACTTGATTCCATAGGGGAGAAAATAGAGGACACGGAGCTCATGAATGTGGCATTGAATGGTCTTCCCAAGTCATGGGAACCATTTGTGAAGGGAGTTTGCGCTCGAGAAAATATCCCAGATTGGAAGAGACTTTGGGATGATTGCATCCAGAAAGAGACTCAAGAGGAGTATAAGGGAAGCAAGTAGGGAGGTAGTGAAGAGAACTTGGCTCTTGTTAGTAAGACAAGGAAGGGAAATGGAAAGCGTTCTAGAAACAAGGGTAAAATTGATGGAGGTTCATCATAGCCAGGAAAGAAGAAGGACTTGAGTAAAATCAAGTGCGTCTCATGTCATAAAATGGGAATTATGCATCTTAGTGTCTGAAGAAGAAGAATAAGGGTAACAGAAAGACGTATACAACAACATCAACAAAGATGCATCTTGATGAGTTTGCAATGAAGTGTGAGAAATATTAATCATTGGTTTCTTTCCTTTCTACTAGAAAAACTACAAGGAGTGTTTGGTTCTTGGACAATGGTGCTTCTAGTCATATGTCAAAAGAATAAGAGTTATTTATACATCTAACGGAGAGGGACTCATATATTCATGTGCAACTTGGTGATTATTCTAGGTGTGTAGTGAAGGGAGAGGGAAAAATTATGTTCCATCTTTTGTCTCAGCTATGGAGAAGAGGGGTTTTGTTGTTACTATTCAAAGAGGGGAAGTACTCATACATCCATACAAATCTATCTCGGACAACATAGTGGTATTTGGGTTTAGAGAAGTAACTTTATACATGTTGCAGGGAAAGCCTGTTCAGGATTTGATACACGAAAATGACAACCTATGTGAGTTGTGGCATAGTGTTGGACCTTGACCAAGTTTTGAGGATTCTTGGTCATGTTTGACCTTGTTATGGGACATCGACAGGATGTCAAAGGAAAAGGGTAAGACAAAGAAAAGATCGCGGGATATTGACCCCTTTTTAGGGATTTTTGGGTTTTCGGCTTATGTAACGGGTATGGGAATGTCGTCCCATGGGTTTACCCATGTTCAGACCTGATTTTTTAATGTATAAATAAGTAGCTAGGTGATGTAAGAAGAGGTCGGTATGCTAAGTGCTAAATTTTGATCTATGTGATCGAAGAGTTGTAAGTTGTGTTAAGTACAAGTAATAGTTGTATGCACTTCGTACATACTGTGTGAGACTTGCAGAGCTAAGTGAAAGTGACCATAAGAGACTGTATGTAGGCTTTGTGCTATAACCTAGCTTGGAGAAGGACGATCTAGTGAAGAGTGCACAGATCTCCTGTCCCCTATGAAGTTGATCTTGATGCTTTGTGCATGTAAGAAGATTGAAGGAATCTAATAAAGAAGACGAAGAGTTGGTGGATGTATCCCCAGGTCACAGATCTGTGTCCCAGCTAAGGTTTTAGACACTGGATTCCTGCAACCACCCTTGCCTCTACCTCGGGTGAGACTTCATCTGCTTCACAAGTGTTGCCGAAAGGGCTGGTAGTTAGGGTTTTGTTGGTGGGTTGTTGTAGCGTTGAACCCTGGGTCTGCCCCTATGCCAACAAATGGTTCCATTGTCGGGAAATGAAACTATGATTGCTGGGAACTAAGGAAAGAGGAGATTTGTGCGAAGATCTGACCTGAAACTGTGGAAGATCTGTCCATAGATCTATCGCCCTAGTGTGCAGTATTCTACTTAATATGTGAAGCTCTGTGGTAAGAAAAGAAGTTTGATATGAAGAAAAGAGATAAGATCTGAAGGATTTGTGCTTTGTTAAAGGTAATATAAGTGAAATTTTTTGTTTCAAAAGTATGGATCTAGGTATGTTTGATAAATTTTGTCCTATCTTGAAAAGTAGGGCACAACTAGAAGAAGGAATATTTGGTATAAGTAGATCTGCTAAGAATAGTGAAAGATATGTTATACCTATAAATAGAAAGAATGTTTGGACTAACCAATGGATGTAGGATCCTAGGAAGTCTTTTTTGTAGGTTAGCTACTATGATCTTAGTGTGTAGTATAGGAAAGTTTGGGGATCATTTAAAAGAAAATGAGGATTATCTCTTTGTTATAGTTGCAGAAGACCAGGACATCTGTCTAAGGAATGCCCTAGTAGAAGATCTAGTTGTCTTTGTTGTAAAGCTATGGACCATGAAGTTTTAGAATGCCCTAGAATGATAGCTAAGCTTGAAAAAATGAATACGAGACAAGAAGACCATGAGAAAGGTCAAGAAACTAAGACCATGGAAGAAACCCCAAAAGAATTAGAGATTGTATTACTGCAAATGAAAGAAACCCTGAATGACCACCCAAATATCAACTTATCAGAGATGTTCAAAGAAAAAGAGTGCATAGAAGCAAGAATAGGAGACTTAGACATTGACTATGTTTTGGATGAAGAAACACAAGTGAATATTATGACAGAAAGAACTTGGGAAACCTTAGGAAATCCTACTATGATTCCTTCATTGGGGGGAATAGGATTATTTAGAGGGAAGTTGATAAACCTATGTGGGAAGCTCAACCAGATATCTATGAGGGCCCATGGAACTTCAACAGAAGAAGAATTTGAAGTTGTTAAATTTATTGAGAACAATGCCCCATTTTCTATATTAATAGGAAAACCTTGGATTGAAAGGGATCAGGCCAAAAGGAAATAAGAAGAAGTCTTAGAGAAGAAGAAGAAAGAGTTGAAATATTTCATGACTAGGAGGATAAAACACTTGATTGCAGAAAAGGAGAACATATCGAAGTTATTTAAACCCAGAGACTTGGATGTCGACATTGGAAGAACACAAGAAGACTCACAAAAGACTGAAGCACCTACCCCAGATAGAGAAGAAGTATTGCCCTTGAATCCTAGGAAAGAATCTCAACAACGCAAAGTTACTATGCCAAGAGGAGATAAGAATCAAAATGGAAAGAGGAATACTGAGACAAAGCTCAGTGGAAAGTAGGCTAGAAAACTAAGCAAGAAGAGATCAAAGATCGAAAAGTTATAGAAGGTTCTAGAGGTAACTTTGGAGAAGGAAAATTTGCAAAACTGGAACTTCGACGGGATATCAGAACAACATCACATGGAACTTCACCATGGTGAAGAAATATAGGTGTTGGGAATAGTATAATCGTTATACCGATACACCGAATGGGTAGAAATACATTTATGGTCAGAAAGCTCACCATCATACCGTTGGGACTGCACCGTAACAGACCGAACCGAATTAATAAAGACTTCTCGTCCATTGGAGAGATCTGTTTCCTAACTATCTACTTATTCCGTCGAAACTTTCACCGAGAACACTTTTTCCAACCGTGATTATCTGAGCCTGTAGATTAATTGATTTTTCACAGTGATCATCGCACTATCACCATCCATTCGGTTGCATTGAGTCATTATTCTTCAACCCTAAGATATTCAACCACAAGCGTGTATGTTCGAAGAACTTAGCACATTCAAAGATTCTGTGAAAGAGTACTCATCAACCTCATGACTGAAAGAGTAATGTCTAAAAGAGTAATGTATGAGGGTATACAAGTGTTTTCAACAAGAGGATTGCAAGCCTCTCCGTCGACTGCTCCCGGATCGGGACCATCCCGACCAACAACGGAAAAGAGAACCAATCACAAAGATGACCTACAAAATGCAAAGTTAATACCAACCATATTACCCGACTACATCCCACCTCTAGTCGACGTAGTGAGACGTGATAGTGTGCTGAGAGAGTTTGAGTACACCATGGTTACTACGTACCTCCCGAAGGGGATATGCATAGTTCGAGTGCAACAGGACAATATCGCAGCGTTAAAGTTCAATGACTTCAAATAAGGAGACCACAAGAACCATAGTATGCTCGCCCCGTATAAATACTTGACCAGGACAAAGGGGAATAACTCAAAAATAATCCCCCAGTCCTGGGCAATGAACCTCGCGTAGTCCACCCTATTGAATGTAATGAAAACCCCACACTTTGAAAGGCACCAAGAAGTTAACACTTGTGTCAAGCTCCTAATTTCATGTTACCATGGCGGCTACTTATGGCTAGACCGTTGTATCACATTCGATCTGATGTTGATCCATAGGATCACTGGATTGAGTATGCAAGGACTCGACCCGCAAGACTTCTATCCAAGGAAAGCCACAGATCGTGCATTAGCACAGATGATCAAGGATACATATGGCGATGTTGAGAAGGGGACGTGAGGCTACAAGTTAGCTTCCATACAGAATGGCACAATGCACCTAGCATGCCAACTAATCACTAGAAATTTAGTAAGGAAGAACCAACCCACGCAAGTCACAGGCTTCATCGTTGACCTCACGAGGAAATGCATGCAAGGTGTACAGATGAACCTAGCGAAGTACCTAGTTAATCAGCTAGAATTAGACTACTGCGAAGCATAGGGTCAGGGCTACGAGTTCCACTTTCGCTTGCTCCTGATCCTCATCGTGTTTTTCAGTTGGGAGATGCCAGAAGGTGCGACCTTCTCAGACATTGAGACGTTCGAGCCGCTTGCTGTGAAGTTCACCACACTTTGGTACTCAAGCGATATGGGAAAACAGTGGCAGTCGAATGTAGTCTTTCATACATACTATCTCCACCTGAAGAGGGCTATCGAAGATGAACCTCACACAACGTTGAACACCCTATAGCGGTTCCAAGCCCTCATGATGTTCCGCGCAAATCGACACTTCATCTATATTATTGCATGAGAAGATGAACATAAGGAGGAGATTCATTCATACTACAAGCTCACATAAGAGGACCTTGAGGAGATAACTAAGGAATGGTTAGTAGAATTCCTTATCCCCGCTGACCCTGTAGAGATGTGTGATCCTAAACTTGATAGCCTGGAGGCCGCTCACATAGAACCTGACACACCTGGAACCAGTAGAAGGAAGAAGACCGAAGAAGTCTAAGACTTAAGAAGTGCCTCAGAAAATACTGCTTCAATATCACCTAGCTGAGGGGGTGATGATGAGGTAGAAGAGATCAATGGCAAAGAAGATGAGCATAAGCAAGGTGAAGTAACACCTCCTAGATATGAGGCTGATCCCTTGAAGAAGAGGAAGGTTTCTCCCTCGAAACTCTCTTCCCAAAAGAAATCCAGAGCCATCGTGACTAAGATGAAGACTATGCTCATTGTCGATGACTTTGACTTCATCATCGTAGTTGTAAACGATGCCTTGTGGGAAATATTGCAGAAACAAGAAGCCAAGAAGGAGGAGATGTATGATATAATATAGGTCAAAATCCAAGGGGTACAGCAAGCCCTTCAATCCATTTGCAGAGTGTCCATTGCACCCCTTCCATCAGGAGAACTAGAGTTGGGAGATTAGCCAACCCAAATCTACCGACTAGCTGATGCGACTGAAGCTCGCCTTCGTCACGCACAAGAAGAAACTGAACAAGCCACCCAGGCCTTGAAGAAAGTGCAAGAAGTAATCATAGAACAACGCCAACTTGCAAAGCAAGAGAAGGTTTCTCTCCAGACGAAGTTTGAAGAGGAGAAATCATAGATTCAACAAGAAAAGGAACAGTTTCTCATAGAGCAACTCGAAGTGAAAGAAGCAGTCAACAGAGAACTCCTCTCTATGATGGACTTAGAGACAAAGGCAGAATATCGAATCAAGCATCAAGTAGAGTAGCTCACAGAAGATATCTAGCAGCTACAACAAAGAATAGCAGACTTAGAGATCTGTGCAGTGCCCGACACACCGCAGGATGTGAGAGATCAAAGAGATGCAATTGCTCGAAGCACAGTTGAGAGAATAAAGGCCCGTTCCATGGAATGCAAGCAACTGAGTGATCACAATGCTTATATATATGAGTGACTCATTGATAATATAGAACTGAAGGCACTAGAGTCACAGCTCCAGGAGGTGTGTTATAACCCTAAAATGCACCACACAGGCTTACCTGGCATCAGGCCAACTCATGTCTCTTCCTTGCCAAAGCCATGCTGAATAAAACCTTGAAAACCCTCTTAAAACAAATGGCACGCGCCCTAACCCTTCACCTCACGCGTTGGAACGCTCGCAGGCTCACTACTACACGCGTTGGAACGTTGGCTAGCCTACTACAGCCCGTGTTTACCTAACAAAGCACAAAAATACGAAATTTGCCGACGGGACAAAAAGCTTTGGGTCAGTTAACTGGAACTCCCAGCCATGCATGGCTAAGATTTCATCCAAAACCCTAGTTCCTTCTAGCCGATAAAAGAAGGGGTAGGGGTACTATTTGGAGGAGGAAAAAGATAGCAAAGAAACTCTTCCCAATTGCCGAATCCATTTGTCCCAACCCTTTAGCATTTCCTCAATCCTAAACGAGAATTCAAGCAAAGCAGTTGGAGGAAAAAGGAGAGGAGGAGCCCAGGATCAGGATCGAGGAATGGTGGCCGGTCTCTATCATTATTGTAAGTTGATTCATCTTGAGATTAATAAAAGAATACTTTTCCCATCCCAATACACGAGTGATATATATTTTAGTTGATTTATGCATAATCTCTAATCCTTAGGTAGAAAAATAGCATGCATGCATAGTGTTTTGTCTTGATGGCAGGATTGTCTTTGGAAGGAGCAGCGAAAGCAAACGGATAAAGCGCAATGGAGGATCTACATCAAACATCGATAAAAAAGGTTAGTAGGTCTTTTCCATGCTTGTATGTGAAAAAGGGTTTGAGTATTGGGGTGATAGGTTAAAAGTAATTTCTTTAAGGTCATTATCTGCGTACAAGTTCAGCCCTATATTGTTAGTTCGTAGGGTATTATTTCCCAACAACAAGGTGAAGCAACAAGCAGAAACAATACAGGCGCAGTTGAAGCCCCTGTCAGTTGTTTAAAGGATGAAGAGATCCCAAGAGCAACGCACTTCTCAACAACAATTCCACACCATTCAGAGTAGATTCATGGAAGTGACTTAGAGGCTCCAACCTATACAAGATGAGGTTTGCCAACTATTCACATGAATAGAATGTCGAGGAGCAGAACTGGAGCAAGTCGTCATTGTAGCTGAACAACGCTTAGAGGGACCTCTCAACAAAGCAGTCATCCAAGAGTTCATTGAACAGGAGGTTGTGGCACAACAACAAGTAGAAGCATCTCAAGCCAAGATCGAGGATTTTGAAGCAGAGCTACTCAGATCAGAGTGACTCAGGACGAGTCACAGGTGAGTGTTGGGGGCCTGTTGGCCCTTGACCAAGTTTTTAGGATTATTGGTCATGTTTGACCTAGTTTTGGGACATCGATAGGTTGTCAAAGGTGGAGCACAATACGAAGTGGAGATCGCGAGATCTCGACCTTATTTTAGGGATTTTTAGGTTTTGGGATTATGTAATGGGTATGGGAATGTCGAACCATGGGTTTACCCATGTTCAAGCTCGATTTTTTAATGTATAAATAAGTATCTAGGTGACGTAAGAAGAGGCTGGTGTGCTAAGTGATAAAGTTTGATCTATGTGATCGAAGAGTTGTAAGTTGTGTTAAGTGCAAGTAATAGGTGTAAGTGCTTCGTGCATATAGTGTGAGACTTGCAGAGCTAAGTGCAAGTGACCATAAGAGACTGTATGTAGGCTTTGTCCTATAACCTATCTTGTAGAAGGAGGATCTAGCGAAGAGTGCACAGATCTCCTATCAAGCGAAGTCGTGTCAAACTCTCAGAGAGTCTAGCATTCCATGACAATTCCAAGCATATTGATATCAAATACCACTTAATCCAGGATAAGATCCATAAGGGAGTAATTAAGCTTTAATAAATTTCCACAAATTAGTAGGTTGTAGATATTCTAACCAAACCCTTGGAGAAAGGGAAATTTTTCTTTTTTAGAGACAGAATTGGGGTGGTGCAGAATACCTTCCTCGCTAAGAGAATAGAGAGGAGATAAAATATAGGTTGTCATGGGTAGATTTCAGTCAGGCCAACCCATATGGAAGAGTTGTGTCATAAATATTTTTCTGTATAGGATTTCCATATGTGTATATAGGTGGTGGTGGAGACAGTCACGTGTACAGGGGTGTGAAGTAGGGACAATCATGTACATATTGAAAAGTGTGCATTTCTGGGTCATACAGTGAAACAGACGTTGCCATGTTTTTCTACAGTTGTATTTTTATCAGTGGGACATTATCCCTATTACGGGAGCCCTGATTTTAGCATAATAAAATCATTCTTAGCATTGGTTTTCCCTCAAGGGTTTTTTCCAGGGGTATCTACCCAAAAATATTGGTGTTAATGTGTGGATGTATTGGTTTCCAATTTTTGCTTCCGTTGCATGTTTAGAGTTGGATATTTAAACAGTGTATTTTTGTTTTCTAAGCTTCTAATATGATTTCCAGTAAGGAAATCACTAGATAACAATATACCTGGGTACTAGAGTAAGAGGTTTTCAATAAGAGTAATCTTCAACAAGATAGGAACTTTAAATGGATGGTATTTTTATAGAAGTTTCATTTAATCATCAAACACAAGAAGGAAAACACTAACAAGATCGAAGAAATATTCTTAACACAACAATAGACAAAATCAAATATTTGGGAAGTCCGATGCACATAGAACCGTTCACCCATGAATCATACAAGGAAGTATATTTCAAGTATGTGAAATTGAATTCAAGGGTATATTTTAGAAGCTTGAAGCTCTGACAATCTAGAATATCAAGACAAAAAGACTAATTACCATCTCCAATATGGGTTACTCTATATGTTGGGGAAGTAGTGTGTGCCTAAATAAGAAAGTATACAACTTATAGGATAGGCTCATACCTCCAAGGTTTCAAGTCGTTTTGCTGTTATAAAAATAATAGTCAACTTATAAAGGTATGTGTACTATCCCAAAATGTAAGAATAAGTAGCTAAGATTATACTTTTTGTGGTGATAGATAGGCTCAATAAGTTGTTCATCATTATGTCTTAGAACAATACCATCAAAAAACCAAAATAAGAAAAATTTTCTTTTCACATGTCTAAGTGTGATTTAGATTACCAAATAGCATTATATTTCACAAATATGGAAGACTACACAATACCTTTTGGACTAAATTCTAAGACGAAGTGGAGACAAAAATGAAGAGATCAACAACATTCCATCCACAAATGAATGGGATAAAAGAGATGGTGAACATGGTATCGATGCAACTTATGAGAAGTTATAAGAAAAAGAATCTAAGGACCTAGGATGGGAATTTGATCTAAATTTAACATTCCTATGAAAATCCAGCCCACAATGCCACTAGTAAGTCCCCCTTTAAATATTTTTTTCGTTATTTTCCAACTTAGCATTTAGATATTGTATATGGCTAGAATGGAGAGAAGAATAAGCCTCAAGTGATTCACTGAACGTACAAAAATTCAATAATAACATCGTAAAGACGCATATACATGTTTACAGAAATTAAAGGAATCACAGGAAAGTACAAGGCCATGCATGACTAGCGTAGGATAGAGAAAACATTCAAGGGAGGAGATTAAGTTTGGTTGCACCTAAGGAAATATAGGTTGCAAGGAATAAAAAAAAAATCAAGTCCTTGAGATATGGCCCTTTTGAAGTGATGGAATAAATAGGAAACAATGATTATAGACTAAGTATACCTTCATACATGCCCATTTAATTAACGAAAAATATTAAAAATCTAAAATTTGATGAGCCATCCATGCTTGATGAAGAAAAAAAGGGGAAAGTATTACCTTCCACAAAAGAATTTACATCAGATGCATATTAAGAGTTAGTAGAAAATTTAATTTTGCAGAAAAATACCATAACATATCAAAAGGGTTAATGTGAATTTTTATAGGCTAGAATTAATGTGAAAATACTAGGAAAAGGAAAGTGGAGAGTTGAGGAATGTTTTCTTCATCTCTTTTAAAACTAAATCTTTTGGAGACCAAAATCCTCCCAAAATGGGGAGGCATGTTCCAAAATGAATCATTATACTTTTTCCCTTTTTGATTTATCTTATCTTTATAGGATAAAATGCCACACCTATTCACTTGTGCCATGGTCTACCCTTCCCTTTGCCTTGCAAAATCAAAATTGCACCTTGCCTCAACCAAGTCATCTAAAAAAAATTAATTTTGATCATATCCATGGGTTCCATTTGAGAAACACGCAGACATCCGTGCCTTTATAGTGTGCAAACCACAGATGCCATCAAAAATAATGAAAAATAAAACAATTCCAAGTTTTGGGTTGGAATTTTTGATTGGGATCGTTTCCCAATGTCCCCAAGCTCGTACAAAATGGATTTCAACATCCCCAACTCCTTTGGGAGAAAATAAAATCACCTTTAAGGTAAATGATTTGGAAAATTCTGATGGTGCAAGGCTATGTTGATAAGATTAATAAAACTTCCCTTCCCCTTCATCCTCTGAGATGTTTTCCCCAAACTGGGAAACTCCTTTTCCAGAGTTACTTCCTCTTGTATATAGTTATAAGTTTTGTTCCTATCCTTATAGGACTACTTGAGGAAGAGTTTCATTGATTTTATGCTTCAAGGACTTTAGGAGGAACCTGGGTGATTGGTTCTCAAATAGTGCCAGAAGAAGCGTCAGGTTGTAACTAAGTCTCTTATTTCACTGATTAATAGAAGAGTATATTTTCCTTCCAATATTTTGTTCACTTGTTTCATAGCAATCTTGTATGTCTAGGTTTGTTCATATATTCTTTTATGTGTACTTTTGATATATGCTACTAGGAATTATAACTACCTCAGTGTAGCACAATCTAGGTCTCTTATTGTAGTATTGAACCTACAGAGACCAGGAGAATTTCAAGAAGCAGGAGCAGGGATCGACATCATATGAAGGGTTTAAGGTGCACACCTTCTCTTCTCTCCTTTCCCTATCTCTCTTTGTGAAAAATTAGTTATTATTTGTTTGCATGTTTGATTATGAGGGTAGATTTAATCTTCTATATATAGTCTTACTCTGTCGTGACATGACCCAAGGTCACGAGGGAAATATCCTAGTAATAGAATTGGCAACTCCACTAGGGAATCTCCTAGTTTAGGTCTGTTGTAGGGTGTCCTGTTAATCCTTTTTTATTTTTGCGAGTTTTTCTTTTTTATAAGCTTTGTTGCAAAGATTTAATTATCTGAAAAACTTTTCCATATGTTTATGGGAGTCTCCCTATTGAAACTCCTTTTTATTTTTCCAATTTTACAAAGTTATCTGTGATTTTCTATTATACCAATCGCGGATATCCATGCTTTTACTTTGTATGACCTGCAGACATCTGCGAGTCTCAGTTCACATAGTCGTGAACCTGTGTGCAATTTGTGGAAAAAAAAATATTTCTTCAGTTTCTAGGAGATTTATGGGTTTCTCTAGGTTATCATAGGCTTCCTAGGTTTGTGATTGCTTTGTATTGTTGTGTCTAAGCTTGTGAAAATATTTAGATCATAAAAGACCTTGCTCTTGGTTTCCCATTTTTCTTGGCTTATTTTTAGCTCACATTTTAAAGAAAAATGATTTGAATTTAAAAAAAACAAAATTTCCCCTCACGGCCAGGGGGTGCATGAATCGTGTATCTTAAAGTTTCTTTTAGCATCTTTGTTAGTTTTTCTTTGATAGAAGAAAATGAAAAAAAAACTAGTTTTCTTCTAGTTAAGTTTATTTCTTTCTATGCATTGTTTTCATTGTTATTTGAAAAAGAAAAAGATACTAGCATAGGATTGTTCATGCATTTTCTTGTTGAAAATCTTTTTCATTTGAAGTATTAGTGTAAAGTTTTATTTTCTAGTTTTCTTATAAGTTTCATTTTTGCAAAAGTCTCAAACAACATCAGTTGCACCTCCATACCCCTTGAGTAAAAAAAACCACTAAAATGAACACTAAGCTTAAAATGTACTAGACTTTGTTTCTAGGGTTCAAAAACAAGCTTAGGGTTAGGGCCTTGGATTAGGATTGGAGAGATAACTCTCGAAGTCCATTGAAAAAAAATAGGAGTCTGAGCTAGGGAGAATCTTAAACTCAACTATCATATAAGTATATCTAGGAACCTCCTCTAACACAGGAGCTAAACACGAGGTCGCGTGAAGGAGATTCGAGGAGATTCCCCCTATAAATATTGACTAATCATAGTGGAGAGATCGTGCACTAGGTATTTCGCTAGTTCCTTTACCTCCGTGAGGGGTAGATATTTTGAATCTTCAGGATTTGTTACGCTACCCATACGTTCAATCCTGACTATCGACTATACCCCCCAGATGTTGATTTTCGATAGGTAACCTTAGTGGATTTTCCTAGGGATCTCATAGGTGACTTCAGGGGCTTGTCATGGCACCTAGGGCATATTTCGTATCACACTTTTCAGTACTGTTGGAGGGTCCCTCACGAAGCGTGGGTGCTTGCATCGGATAAGGATGGTTAGTGGACGTCAAGACAACTTTTTCTCACTCCTTCGTTTGGTGGTCCACAGGACTTAATCAAATCGTGTCTTCATATGGAAGTTCCCTTTCCACTTTTTCATTGCTTTGGAATCGCTACCTCATTCGCTTGAGTTGAAGATTTGGAAAAGTTGTTTGCTTGTGATGTTTCTCTTAGGGATTTTTATTGTAGTGTTTCTTTGTGTAGTTGACCTTAGGTTGTTTTGGTTTCAGTAATTCTGGATCATTGGTTCAAGGTGGTTGAAAAACCACTTCGATGGTCTGGAAGGACCCCTAGTCTTTCTCTTGAAATCATGGAGCCACCTCCTAGAATACATGGGGTTTTATACCACTGGTTCATCAAAATCAATGTGTGAGACTTTTATGGACATGAAAATTCTTGCAAGGGATGAACTTGTGCATATGAATGGTATGGAAAAATTTATGGAGGATACCAACCAAGGGACCCCTGCCCAAGGGGATTATTGTGCTTTTCTTTTTCGTGGAAACATTTGTGCCCCCTTGATGTCCACTTTGAATATTCCTAGGTTGAATGTAGGACTGCCGTCTTGGTTGTGGATCACTCCAAAGGTCCTGAATGCTCTTGATGCTTCTCAGATAAGCATCTTATGTTAGGGGCATCGTATACATTTTGATCCTTCACCTTTTGCATATGAAAATCTTACTTCTCCTCCTCCTTCCTCTTCTATTGAAAGTCTTGCTACTAGCAACTAGAAGTCTAAAAGGAATAGGAAGAGAAAGAGTAAGAATAAGAAGAAGTCACCATCCTTTTCAAGTCATGTTGAGGGCAAGATACCATCCTCTACTAGTCATGTTGGAAGAACAAGCCCAGTCACTACAAGTCATACTAGAAGCTTGTCACCAACCTCTACTAGTCACATTGGAGACATGCAACCAACCTTTGTTGGTCATGCTAGAAGTGCAAAACCAACCTCTGCTAGTCATGCTGGAAGAAAAAAACCAACCTCTACTAGTCATGTTGGAGATTCATCAACAACCTTTTCAATTCATGTTGAAGACCAACAACTAGCCACTGCAAGTCATGTTGGGGGCACGAGTCCGGTCACTTCTAGTCTTACTAGACAAACATCACCAGCCTCTACAAGTCATGTTGGATATCAACTACTAACCTCTGTGAGTCATGTTAGAGATAGGTCAACAACCTCTACGAGTCATGTTGGAGTCTTATCACCGACCTCTACTAGTCATGCTGGGGCCAGACAACCATTCTTTATGAGTCATGTTGGGAGAAAAATTCAACTCACTACTAGTCATACCAACATCGAGTCACTGACCTCTGTGAGTCATGTTGGAGTTTTGTCACCAACCTCTGCTAGTCACATTGGAGATGTGCAATGAGCCTCTACTAGTCACGTTGGGGGAAACCCACCAGCCATTGCAAGTCATGCTTGGAGCACTAATATAGTTGAGAAGCCTAGATGTATAGGATGTAATCCAAATTTCCCTCATAATATTTGCAAAGGATATCACCTTACTCATTTGTGTATGGGTATTTCCATGGTATAAGAAGTGTGATCCTTGTCTAAAGGCCCTTCTAGTTCTGAGTCACCTTCAGTTTCCCATCTTTCTAATCAATCTTTGGTTGAAAAAGCGGTCATGCTGATGCAATATTCGGTCGACAACACTCTTCTTTTGGGAGGTGATGTATCTCTTGACCATGTTGTCTTGCATGTTATTTAACCAATGCTTGAGGAAGCAGTAGTGTCGATGCAATATTATGTCGATCCCACTCTTCTATTGGAGAGTGACAAGTCTAAAGAGGTGATCTCGCGGATGAAATATTTGGATGATCCCACTCCTCTTTCGGGGAGTGATGTGTCTTTTGACCATGTCCTTAACGTTTCCAATTTAGTACCTTATGGGAAAGGGGGAATTACACTCTATTAGAGTACGCTCCCTTTGATTCCTACGATAATTTCCTTTGATTGGAATGATATTGTAGAGCCTCATATTCCTTCTTATGCACCGTTCTGGATAATGGTTGGAATTAATAAATTAGGAATTTTAAGGATCCTCTACAATTCTTTTATCATCCTTGACTTGGAAAGCTTTGGGTTCTCCCATGCTTGCGTCAGCTACCAATGAGATATTGTATTTTGACAGAAGATATAGTGAATGTATGGGGATTCTTCCTCAATTTCCTATCACGTTAGGTGGGAAGACTGTGCTAGTCGATCTATTAGTGGTTCCAAGCCCTTTATACTTTAATTTTCTTCTTGGGAATGATTATGTGTATGCGATGAATGTTGTGGATTCTAGGATATTTCATGTGATGGATTTCCCTCACAATAGAAGCATTATCACTATTGATCAACTTTCATATGATGATCACCATCTTGGTTCAAATTTACCTCAATTTTCCCATTTCTGTGTTTCTAGTATTTGAGTAGACTCTTCCCCGCCAAGGGTGAATTATGTGGTGTCTTATCCTTGGTGTTTAATTTCTCCTAAGAAGGATCCTTTACAGTTAGGTTCCCCTTCTAAAGAAAAGGTCTCAAAAATTTATCAAGTGTTTTATCTGATGGGGGCATGGGAGTCCTTGCTTACCCCTATTGGAATGAGAAATATAGTGTTTCCTACTTATTCTTATCTTGTTGTTTATAAGACCTCGAGCCCTGGTATTTGTGAGTTGTCAAGCCCCGGTTTCATGGATGTTGATTTTCTTCTAGATGAGGCCATCCTTGAAGCTATGATTATGGATATTCGACCTCCTGTTGAACTATAATATTTACTGGTTGGTTACCAAAAAATCCCTTGTCCTGATCCTAGCAATGGGCTCTACCTGGAGCACTACTATGCATAAGTCGCAAGGTTGTGCGGTCCTCTGTACATATTGTACTTTTAGGGTTTCATGTTTTCGAGTTTCTTATCCCTTAGTACTTGTTTTTATTAGAGGTTTCTATATTAGACTTATTAACTTTTGGGTAAGTGTTTTTGGTATTATATACATGTCTTTGAAGACATTTTTGTTTGGAACCTTCTTCCATGTCGATCCATTTTGACATGTAATGATCTTGAAACTAGCATATAGGTTAGATTTTCCCCTTCATGCATTTTTGCATTATCCATTTCCTGTTTCATTTTACCTTAGGATCAATCCCACTGAGTTGCAACAAGAAACCGTCTCTGCTATTTAGAAGTGTTGTGATTCATGTGGTAGAGCCTACCTTCCATGACGTCCTAGTTTAGAATCCCTGTGTATTTTGGCACCTATGTTGCAAGTTTTCTATTAGGATCAAGAGTCCTATTTAGTCCTTCCATGACATTGCATATGAAATTCATTCTTCTTACTCAATCTTCTTATGGCTATTACCTACAGGACTCCCTCCATTATGGAGTCCCATTTAATATATTTTAAAACTCCTTAAAAATGAAGAATATTGTAGACTGAGTTTGCTTTCTTTCACACTCGTTAAACAGATTTGAAAGGACGTCTATTTGGTGCAAGTTTACCCTTTTTTAGGAATAAATGGACTAATTATGAAAAATGAATACTCTAGTCAACTTTCTCTAGAAGAGTTCTCCTTGGTATTTTTTTACTCTTTTTCGGGCTTGGGAGACTAAAGTTACGAAAAAGAACATGAGGTTGAGTTCCAATTGCATTGCATATCGATTGATCGTGCTTTTAGGCCTAATTTCGGCTTCAACATGCCATTGTTGAACCCATTTCTTATGCATTCCTATCAGTTCCCAACCTTGCAATTTATGTCTTTGCGACTCAACACCTTAACCCTGGAGGAAACTTTCCCTGAGTGTCCTTATCCTGCACATGCTTTCCTTGCATTGAGCATAGGTATGTTCCTTGCACTTTGGAACTAGTTTTCTTTCATGTGACACACATTTCCTCCATTGTATTATAGAACTCTTTTATTATTTTACATGCTTTAATAATATGAAAGAGTCTTCAAAGAGTTAGTAGTATTCATCTGGATACTATTCAAAGAGTCTTTGTCGTGAACTATTCCATATGGTTCATGTCGGATTTGTATGTTGGCCTTTTCCTTACAATATTTTTTGTCCAAATCCTTCCAAATATTCATCCTTTTTCTACCCCTCGTGTTGGATGATGGAGGATTCCTTAATTCTTTCCTTGCATTGGATATCTTCCTATCGAATTCATCCCATCTTGCTTTGGGATAGGTATCTAGTGTCATATTTGGTACCTTGGGGCTTGTAGTCATCAGTAGTAGGTTACCTCACTGTTGACAATGGGAATATATCAATGTCCCCTACTCAATATATTCTACCAGGTGTTTGAACTATGCTCATTTATTCACATTTGTTAGATTGTACCATGGTACCTTGACACCCATTATCATCATTGTTGGGTTGTATCACATTTTTTAATGGTATACACTAATGACCGATAATCAAACAGTGTCTCACTGTGTTCAACCTCAACACATTTATCCGCATAGTGTAGACTCGTAACATGATGGATTATTTTGAAGACTTCAGGTGAAGTACGATCATCACATATTTTGTTCTCTGACCTGACATATTGTCCCACTCCACAGACATTGGTACTTGCAGAGGATAAAATTGTTCTCTCCATTCGTCCCAGATATCCTCTGTTATTGATTTTGAGACATGGCTCCACTGTGTATCTCTTCGTGGCTATGATCTACTTTCACATGAATCCACTATGTATTCCTCGTGGCCATGTTTACTAATTTTATCTATCACATGGATCCACTATGTATTTCTCATGGTAATGGACATTATTCAAACTTTCATATATACCATGGATCTGTATTTTACTTGATTTGGCGGCCATGATTACATCACTCCTGAGCATGGGTATGCCCTTGTTAAGCCCTAAATAGTGGCTCATTACCCCTTAATTGGGGCATATTACATTAGTAATGTTATTTTATTTATGTTGGATTTATTCCATTAGTTATAATTAATACCTCCTAGTCTCCTATATATACCAAGGAGACATTTTCATTTTGAATCATCTTGTAATTGAACATTTATGTGGGCATAAGGATCTTTCCCCCTCGAAGAGGCTTATTATCTGAATTTATCTCTTTTTCAAGGCGTTGATTACTTATTCTGAGGTTTTTCTATGCTATATTGATATTTGGTTCCTAACATATGGTATCAGAGCTCAAGGTCTTGGGGTTTCGCTTCTACATCTGAGACACCTTGGAATTTTTGCTATAACTTTTTTTCTACAACGTTTCAGAAGGAACGGATTGGAGGATATTTATTAGATAGATCAAGGTACGTTGGGTTAAAATTTCAGCTCCTGAGGCCTTATAATTTAGGAGATACATCCTATGAAATATAGGGTTCTGGAATCATCCTGAACTGAGTCATTGCGGAATGTTCGCTATAAAAATGTTTCTGTAACATTTATGACCCTGAACTCCGAATTCTATTCAGAGAAATTAGTAAGGTATCTGTGGTAAAAATTTCAGTTTCTGGGTCATCTTACATTTGTAGATACACCCTATGGTGTTTCAGGTAAACCAATCATAACTTCTTCCTAGAGTATCCAAATTGAGTGAGACTAGTTTCATTGGATAGTGGACAGTCTTTAATATTTCTGGTACGAGTTTCAAAATTTTATATCAATTATTTTGTGCGGGGCACGCTATACACGTGAGATCTATAGGAAAGGCCAAAAATCAGCAAGTTGTGGGGAAGTTACCATAAATTCCACTTGGCACATCCAATTTTGATTAGACTTGTGGAATTCAAGAGAAGAAATATCAGAGACCTACAAAAAAAAAAAATTCATACTCAGAAGGGCCGAAATTTTTGAGATACAATAAAAGGAAGATTGTCTAGCAGAACCACCTCAAAATCAAGGTTTAAAGTGATACTTGGCCAACATGCCACCAAAAAAGAGAACTTCTACAGCAAATAAGCCTCCAAACAATCCTACTTGGACTCTTGATGAAGGTGAAGAAATGCGTAGGGACATAAATGATTTAAAAATAAGACAGTAACAAAAGATGAACTACAAGAGATGGAAGCTAAGTTGGAGGCAAAAATGGATGGTTTAAAAGAGGATATCTTGGAAGTATTGAAAAATCTCGTAATAGAGAGGACACCTGAAAGTGAAAATGTATCCCATGAAATTCATGATGAGGACACAAGGAAGGTGAATCAAGAATGGAGAAACTCCAACATTGGGTTGAAGACCAACCACATTCCAAAGATCAATATGAGGAAGTTTGATGGAAAAGACCCTATCACATGGATACTTCAGATGGAGAAATTCTTTGATCTACATAATGTTCCACATACACAAAAGGTACGAATTGATTCTTTATATTTAGAACCCAATCAATTTGTATGGTATAGATGGATTTGTTCTCGCAAATCACTCGTCACTTGGACAATTTTCACGGAAGAAATGATAGCACACTATGAGGATACAAGGACCAATACCTTCTTTATCCAATTGATAAATATCAAGCAAAAGGGTTCAGTTACAGAGCACAGTGAGAACTTCCAAAGATTGAATATAAAGGTAATAGATATTCCATATGATCACTTTATTGATGATTTCATAGGAACTTTAAGAGATAACGTTCAACATGAGGTTCGCCTTTGGGAACCCAAATCATTGGAGAATGCATTTAGGGTGGCAATAAATGTTGAAAGTAAAAATATGGCTAAGGCTACAAGAAGGACCAATCCTAACATTTATAGAGAGAATAATGCTCCTTCTTCTAAAACACCTTAACCTACAAGGTTGACACCTCAACAATTGGAGGAAAGAAAAGAAAAAGTTTTATTCTTTAATTGTGAGAGCAAGTACAGTAAGGGACATAAGTGTGGTGAGAAGAAATTACTCTACATAGATTGTGAAGAGGAAGAAGAAGAAGAAGAAGAACAAGAACAAGAACAAGAACAAGAACCATCTCAAGATGAAAACCTAGAATCAATTTTGTCTGAAGAGTTGACTCCCACGATATCATGTAATGCATTGGCTGAAATTAACACTCCTCAAACCCTCAAGATCGAAGGATATATCAAAAAGAAAAAGGTAATAGTCCCAATTGAGTATGGCAATACTCATAATTTCATTCACTATAAATTAGCCAAAGATCTCAATTGCTTTGTATATCCAGCACCAGAGTTTCAAGTAATGATTGCAGATGGAGGAACTATCAATTGCTCAGGAAAATGCAATAAGATCAATCTTACTATGGGAGGATATGTAATGAATAGTCCAATGATTGATATACCCATGGGTGGTGCTAATGTTGTACTAGGAATCCAATGGTTACAATCATTAGGAACAATGGATTTTAATTTTCAAGAACTTTTCATGAAATTTTCATTGGAAGGAAAAGAAATTGAGTTAAGAGGTATCACAGGGAAACTCGGTAAGATGACAAGCTCTAACGGCATGACAAAATTATTGAAAAGGGGGCATCAAGGTGTTATTGCACAACTATGCTCACTAGATGTTCAAACATCTAAGCCATCTATTCCTCTAGATCTCCAAGGGATCATTGATAAGCATTCCAAAGTGTTTGAAGATATTCCCAAAGGTCTTCCACCCACTCGAAATCATGATCATGATATTCACCTAATTCCTGGGAGTGTTCCTCCTAACATTAGGCCATACAAATACCCTTATGCCTAGAAGAGTGAAATTGAGCGCATGGTTGAAGAAATGTTAAAGTTTGGCATTATTAGACCTAGCCAAAGTTCTTACTTTACACTGGTGGTAATGGTATTCAAGAAATATGGCTCATGGCGTATGTGTCCAGATTATAGAGAGCTCAACAAGATCACTATTAAAGATAAGTTTCCCATTCATTTCATTGATGAATTGTTAGATGAACTACATGGAGAAATCTATTTCACAAAGTTGGATCTTCGTTCAGGGTATCATCAAATTAGAATGACGGAAGGAGATATCCCAAAAATAACATTTCGAAATCATGAAGGCCATTATGAATTTTTGGTAATGCCTTTTGGCCTTTCAAATTCACCTTCCACATTCCAAGGGTTAATGAATTCCCTTTTCAATCCCTTCCTTCGAAAATTCGTGTTAGTATTTTTTGATGATATACTAATCTATAGAAAGTCTTGGGAAGATCATGTGCAACATGTTGACAAGGTGCTACAACTACTAAAGGAGCAACAACTATATGCCAAACCATCCAAATGTTTCTTTGGAGTGAAGGAGGTAGAGTATTTGGGTCATATTGTATCTCATGAAGGTGTCAAGGTAGACCCTAACAAGATTAAGGCCATGATGGATTGGTCGATTCCCAAA
>JASDQU010101736.1:6268-16668 GCA_032191745.1 Picea mariana | reverse complement strand
TATATATATATATATATATATATATATTTTGGTCACGGGTCCTCCTTGGGAATTTCGGGGGTGCCACGTGGTGCCCTATGATTGGGCCACGTGGCACCCTATGATTGGGCCATGTGGAATCCTTGGATTGACCCACCTAGCCGTTGATGTCACCTGCATGTCAAATCCATATAGGACATGTGGTGCCTTTTGGGTGGTGCCATGTGGCATCATCTGGGGGTTCCATGTGGCACTTTTCTACTAGTCCAAATGGAGCCCTGAAAAGCCTATTAATGGGTGACACATGACAGCCTCTGGTGCTTCCACATGTCATGATGATGTCAACAGTTCTCATGTTGATTTCATCCTTCCATGTCAACTACTGACGTTAGAAGTACATATGATGATGTGGCCCCTATTGACTTGCCCTCTTTGACCACAACTTTGATCATTAATATATTTCAATACGTAACTCTGTTTGATGATCCATTTGTGCTGTTAGAAAGCTTGAGACACACTCTTCACAATCATGCCATTTTTACTGATTTTTGGGAACTTTGAATTTTTTCCCTTTCTCTATCTGCTGGAGCCATTATGAGCGTTCTAAGTTGCCTCTATGAGTTCTGAGTTGTTCTTTAGCCTTCTATGGATCCTTTTTGGATCACTTGTGATCTCCATCAAAAGTAGGAGGTTTGATCTTATTCATTTCTCCTTTCAACTCATGCACCCCAAACCTACTATGCTTCCTGAAAGGGGATGGAATTGAGCTACTATCTAATCTCCTATGGGAATGCTTTTGGGAGTGATGGTGATGTCTGCTACCACTCCTTGATATTCCTTTCTTCTCAGGGGTTTCATGGCATCCTGATTTGTTGGAGCCACTCTCCTTATCTAACTTCTTTTCAATTATTTCTGGGATTTTCATTAACTTCATATTGATGTCTTAATGTTGTTCCTTGGCCTTCATAAGCCTTTCATTATCAACCTTATGGATCTGGACATATGTCTACAATTTTCTAAGGGTCTCATCCAGATTTATGTCTTCCTCTTTTTCTCCTCCATGTCCATTGGATTTGGTTCCTTCCCTATCCACTTGGACATTCAACCCTCTAATTTCATCTTCTTGGCTACAGAATACCTGTGTATCATCCATCACTTCTACACTCTTTCTAAATCTAATATGACAACTATTAATTCTGCAAAAATGTGCAACCAACATAACTTTGTCAGGCTAACTGTTCTTAATAATTTCATGAAAACATGAACCATTCTGATTCATTCATATATCAAACTTATTTTCTGTTGTTTTCCTAAGAAATTGACTATTTAGATACAATTTTTGGGTGAACAATTATCTTCTAATGCTTAATACCTTTCCAACGGCTGCTTCCATGCTCAATTCTAAGTTTTTAGTAGGAAGTTATGGCTACTTGAACAATTTGTCCCTTTTCTGTTCTTAAACAACATTTCGGGTAGTAGCCCCTTTCCTTCGGCCCCAAATTTATGTGACCAGGGGATGTGTCTAAGCACTAATCATTAGGATATTATTCTATTATTTGGCCCTTCGTGGCTCTAGAACTTCAGGGCTTCAAAGGATCTTCCTCCACTACAATATGTTTTCTCTAAATGTTGATTCTCTTAATACTCAGAGGACGTACAGATTGACGATCCTCCTTCCTTGGTTAGATATATGGTGGATCGGAGCTCCGGGAATTTGAGCTTCGAAGATTTTCAAAGTACCTTACAAAAAATATCTTGAACCGCCGAACTGGCAAACCCGTGAAGGAAAATGGATCTACAGTCCACATTCTCTGCTCGGATCAATGGTGGATAGGAGATTTGGGACTCCAGGCTTCGACAGTTTCCAAAACACTTCACTACCAATATCTCAAAGTTTCGACCCACTGAATATCCCCTCTCCTACATCCACATGTCATATTTGATCAACGGTCATGATCGACTTCGACCTTTAGGCCCTCGGAAGTCCTCGACTGCAAAAATTCTGCAATGCAATTCCCCAGAGTACCACTTCTCCGCACCATGAGATCTACCACTGCATGTCCCCTCCTGATGGACAAAGAGGATTTACTTTGATATTCGGAGCTTCAGGACACTTCATACTTAACAATTCTTGACCACGTTCCTCCAGAACGCCAAGTCTCTAAACTGCAGGATCTGGCACCACGTGGCCCAATCCAAGGGGTGACACATGTCAAGCTCCAAATGGAAAATCATCCATTCAAAAGAAGATAGCACATTGAAACATGGCACACATCATGTGTGTCCACATCATCCCCATGTGACGTCACCACCATGTCACTTCAGAACTTAAAGACTTAGAGAATTTGGAGGTCTCGAATTTCTTCCAACAATTTTCCCCAAACACTGAACTCCCAAACTGCTTAACCTTCCAGGGCCCACAAAGTACAATTGTCACCAATCAAAGTGGTGAAACATGGCCCCACCGTCAAGTTACACGTGTCAGGTTCCAATCGTTCCTAAGGGCGTGTCAAAAATATAGAAATGAGTGACATGTGGAAGACCTAGGTAGGTCCACATCACCCTAGGTGATGTCATCTTGCCATGTCATATCTGATGCTTTGGGACTTCAGGGATGTCCTGCCTTCTGCATTTTCTCTAAGATTTTGAACTGTCAAATTGTCGAACTGGTCCATGTCACCCCCAGTGATGTCATCATGTCACATCACTTCGACAACTCGGGACTTCGATGATTTTCTTATCTCATCGACACTTTCAAAAAATTGTCAAACTATTGAACTAACGA
Source organism: Picea mariana (assembly GCA_032191745.1). Lineage (NCBI taxonomy): Eukaryota > Viridiplantae > Streptophyta > Pinopsida > Pinales > Pinaceae > Picea > Picea mariana. The sequence continues at coordinate 13,904 of JASDQU010101736.1, read as the reverse complement.
ATTTTTGAACGCTTCCACGACACCCATAGTGACATCATCATGACATATCACTTTGACATAATGGGACTTCGGTGATTATTCTTATTAATACTTTGTCAAAACTCTCGAACTATAGATTGTCGAATAGGTCCACATAATCTCTGACGTTTCAAGACTTTGAAAATTTGGTAGATATTTACTCATATGCTTACTTACAAAATTCCTGAACTGTCAAATGTCGACGACTGCTTTTCGTAGTTTCGAGACTTCGAAGATTTCTCCACCGTGCAACCTCCAACGAATTTCCACAAATGTAGAAACAAAAAAGAAATGTGACATCTCTCCTCCTCCCAAGTGATCTACGACTAAGAATCACTATGAGACTTCGGAGGATTCAGTTGTTGAATACCCCATAACCCCCAAACTGTTGAACCCCAAACATTACTTAAAATCCATGCACCTTCTCCAGATTTGACGATTGTGTAGGATCTTACTTCTTCTAAATAGATCCATCGGCCTAAATTTAAATTTATTTCCCAATACCACGTCTACTATGGTTTATCAAACCGCTATACCTCCTGAGCTTCTAAACACAACCAAGGTGTTCCCCCAGCGCCCTCTTGGAACTCTATACATCAAATCCCTATGTAATTTTTACTTCAAATTCCACATTTGTTGCCCATCTAGGTTCAGTGTGGAAACCATGGGCTCTGATACTAGATTGTAAGGTCCCCTGGTCACCCTTGTCGGGAACACGCCACTAACTCAAAACCAAACTGTTTTGAAAACCGGTTGTAACACACCCAACCACCCAGGATGATAATGCTACTTGAAACTATCATGCTTTGATGTACACACACACACACACACAAACATAGACACATATATATCTAATGAAATTTTAAACATACATAAACATTTTTTTCATACACATATTCATGCGAAAGCGAAAATAATACATATATGCAATAAACACAGACAATTCTGATAACATTCTAACACATGTACAAGATACACAACATACAAACATATCATGTGAAAACCCATATTTTTATATATTTATGAGAAGACCACTGACTGTGTGCAGACCTTCCACAAACCTCCCAGCCTTAGACCACACTACTCCAAACTATTAGCAGTGGATCACCCCCAAGCTGAGACTAAACTCCACCCAGGACAAAGAAAATCCTAGGCTAGGCTGAGACTATGGAAAGTTGTACAATGCAATAGGAAGGATTTCCTCTAAGGAGCCTACTTATGCCCACTTATCACATACTCTCATTCCCCACATGCCTGTCCCACCCCGAGAATATGCACATTCATTGTTCCACAGTCCATCAATTGCTCTGCTTCCCTTCCAAGGCTTCAACAATAGGCTGGATAAAGAATTCTCAAATATCTGTAGCTGTTGTTGGAATCCCTCTAGGAGAAATCACTTCCCCAACAAACTCTCTCACCTGGAGAGAGTTGATCACATGCCTAAAAACCTACTTCTTCAACCACGGGCCTAAAAACCCTCCTCTTCAAACCACAATATGAAAAAATGGCTATGGAAAGGGACGACTTAGAAATTACAGAGGTTCACAATGGTAGAGGTTTAATAATGGTGAAAATGGCTCTTGTTGCATGCTTTCTTAGTGCGTGTGTGAACAGGACAAGGGATGGAAAGAATCATGAGAATTGACTCGTGAGGAAAGATGGCCAGACTAGTCAGAATGCTGAGAGCGAGAATGGTGAATATGGTCAGATTGCAGAGTCATCAGAGATCTAGAATGGTGAGAGCCCCCACAATGGTGGAAATTCCCACATAAATATGCATGAGTCCTGGATGACACTTGGCTCTCTAGGAGATCGTTCCTCTCCATTTGGAGTTCATTCCTCCCCCCAAAGAAACTTAGGATAACTGGGTTTATTTCCCAAACTTTAGTAATTTAGGAAATACATTATAATATTCCCTTGGGTTAAGCCCTCAAGCTTAGCCCCTCTTTCCTAGCCCGTCAACCCCCTTCCCTTTACCTTCCTAGTGGAACTTAGTTCCCCATAACTCTTTATTCGTGGTTGGTCTACATGCAACAATGTATTTTATTAATGATCTGCATAATTACATATACAAAAATAGGCTCATTGGCCTTAGCATCTAGGCTCTCCGGCTTGATAAACACATAAGCCTACTAGCTTATAAATACTTGTCTCACCAGCCTATAGACTTCATTATACACCATTACAATTCAATAGGGGCTCGACCTTTGGGTATTACAAAAAGTATGTAGTGTTGAAACTACAAAACTTTGTAGGATTTTGTAGGTAACCCTTTCCATGCAAAGAACTTTATCTTGTAGCCTTAGAAGTATGTATAAGTTTGTAGCTAACATTGGGTTGTAGGTCAAGATATTTGTAGAAGCATGCATAAATGTTTTTTAGGGGATGCTTGTAAGTTGAGATATTTGTAGATGTATGTAGAATTGTTTGTATGGTTTGGATTTAGGTCAAGATGTTTTTATATGTATGTATAAAGGTTTTATATGCTATCATGATAGGTTGAGAAATATGGTGGAGTGTGAATAGGGTATGTAGGGTGGGATAGGTATGGATGAATGTGATAAGGTATAAATGTTCTGGAATATAGAGAATAGGTGAATCAATATGAGAAATTAATGTATAGGAAATAAACAAATTGAACAACATTTCATGTGGACTGATAGCCTTTACTTGTTTGAAGTGCACTGATACTTTTCGATTTGATATTATGGAGTCAATTGATATCCTTGAAATTGAAAATGTTTTCTGGACCTAGAACTTGTATGAATTGTACTAATACCATATTCTCTATACTAATACCATATGATGAAAGTGTTGTCTTGAATTTTTGCAACTTATACCTCTTTCTAATGTCTGTCTCTTGTACATTTGCCAATGCAATAGAATATGATAAATGTTGCAGTTTTGTTGCATTTTGATTCTCCCTTTTGATATCAGTTCTTCAAGCTCGTACCGTGGAAATTTTTTTATTTGGAATATGATGAAATATTATCTAAAATTCTTATATTGTTCATCTTTAACATATGTGGAGTGCATAATGGAATTCATTATTTGATATAGAGTAATACCAATGTAGCATGATAGGATGATTTATTTAAAAAGATTTACAATCGCCATTAAACAATATGTTGCTTGGTATATGTCTTGGTATGGCATTACGTTGAATATATTTCTCTATTCTCGAACCTTTGAATCTTTGAAATATGCGCAAAATACTTTCAAAAGGAAATTAGTAAGGCATATCACACATAATTATTTTTTTCTTTTCTTTGTTTCATGGGCCTCAAGGATGTTTTCATCATGAGGAATCTATGATTTGTTTTTACATAACAAGACTCTCTAGGAAACCTATTTTTCAAGCTAAGATATGTCATATGACGCCTAAAAAAAGGTTTTCATCATATATATATATTTTTGCATTGTTTCTATTATTTTTTCTTGAGATGGTTGTTTCGTTCCATACTAAGGGTAGGGATGCCAACAATGATATATTCAATTGTCACCTACTCATTGTAGATTTAATTTTGATGAATTATCTATTTCAAATGGAGTTTATAGCTAAATGAAAAATATATTTTCTTCAACTTTTTGAGTTTGCTAGACAACCTATTCTTTGAGTCTTCATGAGGTATTTGTTTAGTAATCTCTTGTTGAGTACTTAAAATATTGGTACGCATCCTCTTTGAATGTTGATGTACAATGTATGGAAGTGCATGCTAGAGATATTGTTTCTTGAAAATCAACAAATAATTGTTTCTTGAATTCCACAATGTCAATGTTCGAATTTTGTCTTTAGCAATTGAATATCATTCCTAAATCCAAATCCTATTTTTTAAGTCAATGGAATGTGCCATATTCTTTGTCAATCTATAGCTTTTCACTATTCAAGGATGCTATAATCTCCATTCTCATACAAAGAATGTTTTATTCATGGAAATATTCATGAATGAATATCTTGATGGATTAGCAGCTTATGGTATTAGTAGCTTAATGGATTTGTAGCTTCATGGATCAACAACTTCTGGATTAGCAACTTGACCCATTTAACTATTGGAATTATTGTTATTGATGTCAAATGATTAATGATGTCATTAATGCCATATTACAAAATTACATTACACACGAAATTTCCAAGATTAATTTATATATATAGGCCTACACATATATTAAAAAGGGGTGCATGTGAAAAAGTAAAATGCGAAATGGTGATTTCAAACCCTTAGGTTTGGGGTATTTTCCCATGGTTTGGGGTATTTGCGCATGGCATTTGGGGTTTTTTCCCATGGTATTGGGAATTAATTATTTAATGAATGGAAATGTCCCTTCATGAAGGGTTATGAAAATGTATAAAAAGAGAAAGAATTGAGAGGAAGTGTGTGTGTGTGTGTGTGTGAAAAATGAATTATCAAATATTGAATTGTGAAATCATTTTTAAGTCATCTTGGCATTTTCATGATATTTTTTTTTTCTAGGAAGTTTCACACCTTGAAATTTAGATGAGATAGAGGAGGGTTCTTGGTGTACATTTGATACAAATTTCAGATGTTGGTTCACTATGGTTTTGGAGATATTCCATGTGGAATTTAGGGTTCTTGAATGCTCTTGAAATCAATTTCAAATAGATCATCTTGGAACTTTTACTATAACTTAGTTTCAGGGATGTTTAAGACCTTGAATATTTGCAGAGACAGAGGAAATAAATTTTTGTACATGTGATACAAATTTTAGATTTTGCTTCAATGTACTTTTAGATATATTCCCTGTGGAAGTTATGGTTCCTGAATGCTCTTGAAATCAGTTTCAAATAGGTTAGATTGACACTGTTACTATAATTTATTTTCAGAGATTTTTCAAACCTAGAAACTTTGCAGAGACAAAGGAGATACTTTTTTCACATGTGGTACCAATTTGAGATGTTGTTTTTTTATACTTTCATAGATATTCCCTGTGGAAGTTAGTGTTCCTAAATGCTTATGAAATCCATTTCAAACAAGTCAGCTTGGAACTTTCGGTATAACTTATTTTTTGGGAAGTTTCAAACTTTGAAAATTTTCAAAGATAAGGGAGATATCATGGTGTACATTTGGTACAAAGTTCAGATGTTGTTTCTCTATACATTCATATATATTCCCTATGGAAGTTAAGGTTCCTGAACTCTCTTGAAATCGGTTTCAAACTTGTCATCTTGGAACTTTCACTATAACTTATTTTTGGGGATGTTTCAGACCTTGAAACTTTGCAAAGACAGATGAGAGATATTGGTGTACATGTGGTACAAATTTTAGATGATTTTTGTTATAATTTCATAGATATTCCCCATTTAAGTTAGGGTTCTTGAATTCTTTTAAAATCAGTTTCAAACAGATCATCTTGGAATTTTCACTACATCTTATTTTTGGGGACTCTTCAGACTGTGAAAATTTCAGAGTATAGAGGAGATATACAAAAGTACCTCAAGTAAGAATTTTATAGTCTAATTGCAAAATTAGATGCATGGCATGTTGTAGAATTTCATTCTTGGGAAGAGGCCCCAAAAAACAAGCTTTGAGAAAGTTACCATTTGGAAATTCAAATTTTGATAAGTCTTGGTAAAGACAAAAGTAGTGAGAAAACCTGGTGAAGGTAGAAGAAGTAAGTATACCTGGTGAAGGCAGAATAAACAAGTAGAACTAGTGAAGGAAGAAGTAGCAAGTAGACTCAGTGAAGGTTGGTGCAACTCACACAAAGAGATTGGTGTCTCTTGCCAAGTTGGTTCTTAGCGATGAGGATTAATGTCTACAAATATTTGTAAGAGTAGGTTGGTTCCTCTTAAACAAACATATTGGTGTCTCTTTCTAAGTTGGTGCTTAGTAGTGATGATTGGTGTCTACAAAGTCTTGTAAGAGTAGGTTGGTGCCTCTTAAACAAAGATATTGGTGTCTCTTGCTAAGTTGGTGCTTATCAGTGGGGATTGGTGTCTCTAATAGATATTTAAGAGTAGTTTGGTGCCTACCAATATTTGTGCCAATGGGGATTGGTATCTCCAATAGGTTGGGGCCTACAAATATTTGTAACAGTAGGTTGGTTCCTACAAAGAATTACAAACATAATTTTTGTGGTTTTCTCTCAGAAGTTTTTCCATGTAAATCTTGTGTTCAATGTTCTACAGTTAATATATCTCATAAGTGATTGTTTTCTTATGGTTGATAAATGTTTGAAAAAGAAAATAAAATTATATAGATTCACCGCCCCCCCCACTCTCTCAGTATAAGTGTGTGCTCAAAAATTGGTATCATATAAAGTTCCTTCGGAAATAGTCTAACCACTATAAGGTAGATCTCGAGAGAACACATGGTCAACCAAGAATTTCTCAAAAAAAAGGGATCCATTGTTTGATGGAACAAACTATGCCTTTTGGAGAACAACGATGGGAACATCTAATGGACCTTGGGTTTGATATTTGGAAATCATACCTGACTAGTTATACAACCCCAAAAACTCCACCAACAAATGTGGCTAGGAAGAAGCCCAATGAACATAATGCAAAAGCCATGAATTCCATCTTCTGTGGTCTATCATAATTCAAGTTTGTCAAGGTGATGCATTTTTGATCGACAAAACAAATTTGGGACAATCTTCAAAATATATATGAAGGTGATGACAAGGTTAAGAAGACAAAGCTACAAAATCATAGAAAATAGTTTGAGAGTTTGAATATGAAAGACGAAGACTATGTTGCATCCTATCTCCTCCGAATGGATGAAATTGTCTACAACATCATAGGACTTGGTGAAAAGGTTAAAGAAATGATGATTGTAGAAAAGGTGTTAAGGTCACTCTCCTTCATATTTGATGCCAAAGTTTCCTCCATTGAAGAAATGAAGGATCTTGATTCATTAAAAATGGATGAGTTACATGGAATCCTCATGGCACATGAAATGAGGACAGAGAATTAAAATCCATCAAAGAAATAAGTAGCCTTCAAAGCCTCAAAGAAGACAAATAATGGAGAGCATGAATCAAGCAGTATATTAGACAATGAATCAAGTGTAGTGGAAACTCATTTTGTGAGGAAACTCAAGAAATGATATGCAAAATATAAAGTTAAGCTTCCCTTTAAGTGATTTAATTGTGGAAAAGTAGGATATTTTGCTGATAATTGTCCATATGCAAAGGATGAAAGTAGTGATGATGAAACATACCATAATGTAAATAAAGGGAGAAAACATCATCAACACAAAAAGAACCACAAATAGGAGAATAATGAAAATAAGAAGAACTCTTATAAGAAGAAGAGGAATCTCTACTAAAAAAGGGTTAATAACTCATATGAAGAAAGTAGTGAAAACAATTTCTATAGTGATATAGAAGAAACTCGCTTTATGGAAATCAATACAAAGATTTGTGAAGACAAAGGGATAGAAAATATGGACTCATAATAAGAGGAAAATGCCAAAGTAGATGGGAAAGTGAATCTTGAATAAGAACTCATTGGTGCCTTAAGAGAAATAAAGAAGCTTAGGAAAAATAATTTAAAAAAATAGGAGCAGTTGAAAAAATAAGAAGAAGAGGATCATGATTCAAAATAAAAAATGTTACAAAGCCTTTTATGCATGGTGGATTATGTGTTTTGTTGTAG
>JASDQU010101735.1:155622-170387 GCA_032191745.1 Picea mariana | reverse complement strand
ACATGTACTATCCATATAGAATAGTATTATCTGAAAATATATCATAACTCATACCATTACCCATCAAACAAACTTGGGTCCATTACCCAAACCTGGGGTCTCCAACTTCTCATGGCCATAACTCTCTAACCGTGAGGAATTATGTGATGTTCCACATACCACCGGAAATGAAATGACAAGAACTACTTTATTTTCGGCAAATTTAAATTTCAAAAATACTTTATTTTTGGGGGGATGTCACTTCCTTTCCCCCTTCAGTAAAACACTGTCCTCAGTGTTCGTCCCTTTCCTGGAACAGGATTGGATGAGATTTCCGCAAATCTCCCTCCAACTCCCAAGTGGCCTCCTTAGGACTAAAGTGCCTCCATTGCACCTTTACCTGAGCGACGGATCTGTTCCAAAGTGCTATTTCTCTCTGGTCCAAAATGCATAGGGGTTCCACTTGGAACTCACCTTCTGGTTCCACCTGCACCAAGTTCGAATCAATCATATGAGTAGGGTCATGAATATATTTTTTAACAAAGAAACGTGAAATACATTATGAATTCTTAGATTAGCAGGAAGTGAAAGTTGGTATTCTATGGGTGCAATTCGAGCTAGTATCTCGAAGGGCCCACAAAAACTGGGTTCCATATTAGCACAGTTCCCCAACTTCAACGAGATCTTTCGTGCTTTGACCTTCAAATAAACATGGTCTCCCACTTGAAATTCCAAGAGTCTTCTTTTCTAATCTGCGTAGCTCTTCTGTCTGTCATGTGCTTCTTTCAAGTTTTGTTGTACCTTCCTTACCATGTTCTCCATTTCTTGGAGCATCTCTGGTCCAACCATGATTCTGTCAGCCGGGTTATCCCAACTAATTGGAGTCATACATTTTCTATCATATAATACTTCGAGAGGGCTCAACTTAGCCAAAGTTTGGTCCCCATTATTATATGAAAATTCTACCAAACTTTGGCTAAGTTGAGCCCTTTCGAAGTACGTGTGGAGCATATCCTCTACGATTTGGTTTGTTCTTTCGGTTTGTCCATCTGTTTGTGGATGATAACTTGTACTGAAATTCAGATTAGTATTTAGCCCTGCAAACAATTCCTTCCAAAAAGCGGATGTGAATTTTATGTCTCTATCTGAAATCACCATTTTAGGAATACCATGCAGTCTAAAAATTTATTTCATGAATATTTCAGCAATGTTTATAGCTTTAAAAGTAGACTTTACAGGAATAAAGTGTGCAGACTTATTGAGTTTATCGATTACAACCATGAAAAAATCATTATGTTTCTGGGTTTTAGGCAAACCTGTTATAAATTCCAGTGATATGGTCTCCCATTTCCATTCTGGTACTGGTAATGGTTGTAACAGGCCGGCTGGATGTTGGTGCTTGACCTTAACCTGCTGACAATCCTCGAACCTAGCCAAGTATTCTGTTGTTTCGCATTTCATATTAGGACAGTAAAATAGTTTTCTAAGTGCAGTTATTGTTTTTTGGTAACCTATGTGGCCAGAATACGGTTTATTATGTACTTCATTCAAAAATGTTAATTTTAACTATGTTGAATCAGGTATGTACAGTCTGTTTTTAAATCGTAATAGTCCTTTCTTGTCGATACTTAGATTAGGTGTATCTGAGTTTGCGGTACTATTTTGTAATTCTTCCATCATCTTAGTGTAATTTTCGTCGTTAATAGTTGTCGTCCTTATCCTTTGTTCCAGATCAGTTTGTGCCCTGTCGATATTTATCTCGAATAACCCATGGACTCTTCTGCTTAAAGCATCTGCTACTTTATTTTTCTTACCCTTGATATGTCTGACCTCGAAGTTGAACTCACTCAAGAAGGTTACCCATCTTTCTTGTCTTGCATTCAGGTCTGGTTGGTTAAACGGATATTTCACCCCGCTATTATCCGTCAATAGTAGAAATTTTCTACCCATTATGTAGTGTCACCACATTCTTAAAGCATGTATTACTGCTGCCAATTCTAAGTCATGAGTGACATAATTTCTCTCGTGTTCTTTTAATTTATAGGGCTCATAACAAATAACGTATCATTCCTGAGTTAGGACACCACCTAGTCCTTCTTTACTTGCATCAACACATACGCTGAAGTCTTTATCTGGGTCTGCTACCTTCAATATGGATGCAGTTGTCAATAATTCCTTTAGTTTGTTGAAACTGCCTTGACACTTCTTTGACCAGTTAAATTTGGTCCTGTTCTTTTGTAATGACGTGATAGGGTAGGATATCTTGGAAAACCCTTCTATAAACCTACGGTAATATCCAATGATTCCCATGAATGACTGGATATCTGCTACATCCTTAGGTACCGGCCATTCCTTAATGCATTTTGTCTTCTATGGGTCTATGACAATGCCTTCTGTTGAAATTACACATCCTAGATATTGTATTTATTTTTGATAGAAGTCACACTTGTCAAATTTGGCATACAATTTATGTTTCCTCAACGTTTGCAAAACTATACTTAAGTGTTCATCATGTTCTTCCTCTGTTTTTGAATAGACCAAAATATCATCGATAAATACTACCACGAAATTGTCTAAGTATTGACTGAAAATATTGTTCATCAGCCACATAAATGTGGCTGGTGCATTAGTGAGTCTGAAAGGTATGACTATGAATTCGTACTATTCATATCTTGTCCGAAAAGATGTTTTGTTTATGTCCTCGTCCTTTATCATAACTTAATGATAACCAGATCGTAAATCCAATTTTGAAAAGATCTTGGCCCCACCTACTTGATCGAACAAATAATTTGTTCTTGGTAAGGGGTATTTGTTCTTAATAGTCATTTTGTTCAGTTGTCTATAATCGATACATAGTCTTAGAGTACCGTCTTTCTTTTTCACAAAGAGGACTAGTGCCCCCCATGGTGAGACACTCAGTTTGATATACTCTTTGTCCAACAATTCCTATAATTGTATTTTTAATTCTGTCAGTTCTGGTAGACTCATTCGGTATGGTGCCTTTGAGATAGGGGCTGAAGTAGGTAGTAGGTTTATGGAGAAGTCTATTTCCCTTTTAGGAGGTAATTCTGGTATCTCATCCACAAACATGTCTTTGAATTCACATAGGATAGCGAAGTCTTCTAACTTTGGCTTATCTTCTTTTTCTAATAGATTCGTCACTTGGATGGCATAAACTTAACATCCCTTCCTCATACATTTCTTGATTTGCATCGCTAAAACTTGTCTGATTGATACCAGTTTTGGTATACCTTGGGTTGTTCTAGCAGTGCCAAAATCGTCTTTATAGCTAAGTATCTTTGTATAACAATCTAGTACATCTTTGTGTTGTTCCAACCAATCCATCCTGATAATCATATCGTAAGATCCTAGTTGTAGGATGTTCAGATTTGTTCTTATATATTGACCATCTAAGATGAACTCAAAATAAAAAATAAAGCCAACTATTTTCCTTTTAGTACCTGTTGCTAGTTTTACAAGCCATGATTTTGTGTGCTTCAGTTTCTTAAGTTTATTTGACTCTACTACATCAGGGGTAATATAACTTAGCGTAGCTCCAGGGTCAATTAGAACAGAAATTCGGGTGTTATTGATTTTACCTTCAATTTCTACTACTGAGGATTGGTCGTCAGCTTGTCAACCATCTATGGCTGCATTTATCCGATGCAGGCTTCTACCCACGTCTCCCACCATCGAGGCTTCCTGCAGATTATGAACAGTAGTTATGTTTGCTTACTTTAAATGTGGACAGTTCCTCCTTAGATGAGGCTCTTTGCATTACCAACACTTTAATGGCTCGCGGGAGTTGTCCCCAAACTTCTTCATTCCTAGGCTTACCGGTTTACCATTGTTTTGTGTATTTGGATGATTGGAGTGAAAATCCTTTCTCGAAAAACTTTTTGTTTCATTTTGATAAGGAGTTGGCTGGTATCCCTTCTTCCACTGGTTCATTCAATCTTTCTTCTTATCCTTCTAGGATTTGGGAAACTCTACCCATTGTTTATACTGGTCATAGCACATTCGTGATTTCCGGAATACTTCACTCAAGGATTTGGGGTTTTCAAACTCAATTTTGTCCCTGTAGGACTGCGATAAACAACTTAAGAATCGTTGGATTTTTGCCTTATCCTCCCGGATGTACGGTATGAACCTTAGTAGTTCCAGAAATTTATTTATAAGGTCCTCCATCATCATTTGTCTGAGTCGTAACTTGTAAAATTATTTCATCTTCCTTTCATAATAGCTTTCCAAAAGGTATTGTTTCTTGAAATACTTCTTAAAGTCAGACCATTCCATTTGTTTCTCCTTTAGGCCCTTGTCCAATTTCAGGTCTTGCCACCAAATGTTGGTCTTTCCTTTCAGATTGTAGATGGTCATTATGACTTTCATGTTGTTGGAATAATTGTAGATCTGGAAGTATTTTTTTATGTCCAACAACCATGCCTCAGCTTCTTCTCCCGTCTTGGATTCTCCATCAAAGGTAGTTGGTCTAATCTTTTTAAATTCCCCTTCAAGGTGGTCTAGTTTTCTTTTTCTGTTTGGTTTAGTTTTGTCTTCAGCTGAAGGTGTTCCTTCAGACGAACTGTCTCCTTTTTTTGTTTCCGGCCTAGAGTTCTTGGAGGCCCTTTTGCTAACCTCTTCATCATGGTTATCATCCTTTGGACTTTTCTTGGTCACTATACTGCGTAGCAGGACTTCATTTTTCTCTTGTTGTTCATGTTGTGCTTTCTTCAATTTTTCATTGTTGGCTTTAAAAATCTGAAGTTCTATAATAAGATTCCTCATCGTTTCCAACACCTTCGTGGGTGAGCTTCTGTCACTGTTCTGTCTTGTATCTCCAGGAGGTATTTGTTGTGGATTTCCTTCCATACTAATTTTTTCATCGTCCTAAGCTGCCATAATTAATACAAAGTAGAAAGGGATTTTTGTTTGTAACCATAAGGTTTATTAGTTTTACATAAATTAGAATATATAATAAGAAACTAATATGGCCCTATCCAAGCCCAGTGTTGTAACTTTTTCTCTGATACCATATGTAATAATCCTCAATTTCGTCATAAAAAAAAAAAAAAATTTAGGAGAATTACGCTCTAAGTCTGTATAATAGATTTATAAAAAGGGGATTAATCCTTAATATTCAAAATCGCAATACCCTCTGTGTTTAATTTCTTTTCCTAACATTACACATTCAAAACTAGTGTTTACCATACTCATTTAAGTTATACTCATCTTCATAAGTGGTCAAATATTAAAACTTTGTAGTAAAGCGGAAAGTGGGCATAGGCCTAGTGTTAGGTTTCCAGCCTCTTATTAAACTTCCACCCTCATACATGAGTACAAACCTAAACTTGAAGCCCCAAGAACTTTAGAGACACAAGGAAAGGGGTCAAAATATTTGCTTTAATGTTAGAGTTGTTGGTTTTTCTTTGGATAAAGGTGACCACAGACTTCAAGGAATTCCTTGGAATTATCCTATTGACTGAATTTGTAACCCAATGATCTATTTTGTTGGAAGAAATCCCCCAAGGTGGCAGATGATTCATCCTTTCTGGGCTTAACTAACTCCAACCACCGGCGCTAACTGAATTAGTGGTAAAAGGGTTTTGAGGAGATCCTTACTTGTCCTCTTAACTTATTAACTGTGACTAGATGTATTGACAGTCGAATTTAATTTTTTGCCCAACCATTAATGGAGATGGGAAAACAAGAGTCACCCTGTACCCTCCTCCACCCCAACGCTCCACTTCATTGTTTTCACATGATGCATTTCCCCGTTATACCCACCACATTCAATATGTGTGGCCTCATGTTTTAGAGTAGTAACCATGATTCATTTTCATCCTTGTGCCCATCTACTCTGACTTGAATCCTGCATTTTTTTTCCTTTGTTCTTGACTCTACAGTGTACAGGCATGGTGGATTGGAGAATTCCCCATATTTCTCATGTTTCGGTATGTATCCAAAATAAAAATTTTACGGTAGGTTTTAGTCATTTCGGCTTACTGTTCTGGTATTATCTTGTTTATTGCCCGTAGGCCCTTCTTTCCCTCCTCCTGGACTCGCCATTCTTTTATTACTATTCTCGGTTAAGATTCGTCGAAAAGAAAATCGTATGTTTAAATGGGTTATGGTCTTTTACATGCCTGTATGTTGAGCCTATTTATTTTGATACTGGAACCTCTCTAGCAAGTTGTTTTCTATTCGGGTTTTGGAAAAATAGGGATCCATACAAAATACTCTTCGATAACACGTAAGACTGTGATTTTTTCCTTATTTGAGAGTCTCCCAGAAAGAATAGTAAATGGCCAAACCCTTAAGCATGGATTATACTCTAACTAAAGTTAAATATGTTCAGTTGTGTTCTACGTGCCCCCTTGCTCTTTCCAAGTGTCTTACCAGGCATGCACGTTTGGGTTTTTGGGCACCGTGTGGACCCCCTGCATTTTCCTTAAAACTTATTTGCAGAGTGTTAGATAGTTCTATTGTTTCTTTATCTCTTTTGTTAGATGGTTATTGATTTTATGCTTTTACGCAGATTGGTCATATTCCAGCATTCGTGTATTGGTTATTGTATTATGTTCTTGTTTTGGTTATTCATTGATTCTTAACGGTAATGATGGGCCCATTTGGTTTTGTGAGGGTACCCATCAGGGATTCTAGGACTCCTCTTCCCCTCCTGGGTCTGGAGAAATACAAGGCTCCTGGCGATAGCGAAGGATAATCATATCCCTATACTTAAGTTAAGTATTACTTTGATGAACTCTCTTTCCTAATATTGCTCGATTCTTTTTCATTTTATTTACAGTTCTGTTGAACAAAATTTAAGGTATTTTCTCGCAACTCTGTGCAGGGGTTTTGACCACGCGAGGAGATTTCACCCCCCTTAATAGGTACTCGGGTTCCATTTTTCTCCTACCAAAAAGGCCTAGACAGTTAACAATAGAAGCATTCAATTAAGGAACCATATCTGTAATTGGTTCGTTGTGTGTTAACTTCGTTTCTCCTTCTCACTGTCAAGTTCCGAGAGTCGACTTTAAATTTGTATAATTACCCAAGGATTAAACCGATTTCTTACTGTGACTTGTATTAAGTATTATTTGAAGGTAAATTATGACTAAAATCTTTCCTATGCTAGAACTGTTTTCTCAACATTTCTTAAATGAAAAGGATTTTGGATCGTGTTTTATAGCCTTACTTCAATTCGTTTTTGGCATCGTAGATCCTCGGCATACCTATAAGCGTGTTAGTAAATGAATCACCTATGTTTTCTCTTGTAATGTTTAACCTAGATCTGTAATAGTTTATACCTATCTTTCTGTTGTGTTTGATCCGAGTGTACTCCAAATTCTGGAACTAATTCTATGCCATCTATTATAGTGATTTCTGAATTAACATTTACACATATAAATTCATAGCTGCAGTCATACGTTTTTGTTTGATACTTTGTAAACCCATTATTGTGAAATTAATAAGGCCTTTAAATCTGTACAGTTAAAATGGATATAATACTTCTGAAATTCTTTCAGTTTCCTACAAATGTTTACACAGGTTTGAAAATACACTACAGAAATCAACCCCTTAGAGTCGTATGGCTCATGATGATCTTATGATGGGTAGAAGGTTTTCCAGGACTTGAAGTTTCAAAAATTTGCATGATGAATTTAATGCTTTAGGCAGAATAACTCTCTATCCTGGGCCTGACTAAAACACAGTATTTTTTTTGTAATATAGCTCACTGTCCACATTCAATTATATTACCGCTACAGACGATATGTTTTGTTTATAACCTATACACTTGTATGTGGAACATGTGATGACAATGGGTCATAAATATAGTTGTAATATAAGTCTATTCCTTTAATAGAATAGTTGATTGTCCAACATATGACCTATGGGACCATATAGATACAATTGTTCCTACAACAGATAATAAACGGTAATCATATATATAAGTTGATATGTAACTTATATACAGACTTACTCAACTTCAAATATTTATGGATAAATCTTCCTAACATTTCAGTTACAGGAATGAACGTACTCCTATAGATAGATCTGATCTTTCCAATTCAGGTTTTACATAGGTAATTATGCCCTAGAATTTTAACTTTTGACTGTAACCTCATTCAAAGGAACATATATCATCCATGAAAATTATTTCAGCTTAATACCAAAAGATGCATAATAACATATACCCTAAATCATTCAACCAAATAAGGAGGAATTTAACATATCTGAACCAATTCGGGGAACGACAAAGGGAACAACCACATTCCTCCCAACCATAGAATATGGAAACCAAACTCACTTGCCCAATTCACCCCCTAGCCTAACCATGAATCCATGAGAAAGAACTTGGACACTCCTCCTCAACAATGTCCTTCAATTCCAGTAGATTCCTCTTGCCTCACACTCACTTAGTAGTGTTCATAACAACAAGTAAAAATCAATAGTCTCTTTCCCAGCATACTTGGCAGTGTCCTGCCTCCTCACATATGTTATTTATCAATTTGCCTATGTCCTTTTCCCTCCCTTGGGAATTTTCACGGCTTTCTAAATTCGACATCATTGATTAGAAATCCATTACATATATAGTTGTAGAACAAAAAAGTGACTTCAGAACAAGCTACTATAAAATAGGATCTCAAACTACTCTTACATCAAACTTATGCAAGCACGTAACAACTCAATAACCTCTTCCTAACAACATTCTAATTTCTACGATGTGAGTCATAGTCATCTCTCCATCTATTTTTTACATTTATTATATATAAAAGTTTTCCTCTTACATTTGTCCATAAAAAAAGAAAATTAGCAAGTCAAAAATCTTGCACATAATTTAAATAATAATAGTAAATACAAATTTCCTTGGAATTCGTTAAATCACATGCTTAATATTTAAGGATATCATTCTCAGTGTATTATTCATTAAGAAATGAAAAATGAAGCTCATTAAGAAATAGAAACACTTATTTTGGGGAATAAGAATAAATTATGTTTAGTTCTAAAAATAATGAGGAAAGCAACATTCACTTTTGCGTGTGAAATCTTAGGATTGTGTGAAACCTACGTTTACTTAAAAACCCTGCAAGTACTTCTTTGACAACCAATGGTGCAAAACCACATTTCTGACCACTGCAAAGTGTGAACTTGTAAGAGAGTGCAATTTTATAGCACTATAATATTTTTAGAAGCTTGTGTTATTCTCGAGATTGGACCACCACATCAACTATCCAGAAATTTCTAATTAAATTATCTACCTAGTTCAAATGATGTATTATTTCCAAATGAAGGAATGTTGAAGGAAATTGAAGAAAACTTGTTTAGAAAGACACCGTACAGTTTAAGGTGGGGAAATTTCTTTTTTCAGTAATGTTTCCCTAGGGAGTAGATTGTTATAAAAGAAATGGATATTTTATCTAGAAATAAAGGTAGGAGGATTAAAGTAATGCATAGCTATCAGTATCATATACTTTCAATAAATTTCCAAGGCACATAGTGTTAAAGAATGGTAGACTTCCTACACTATAAGTATGCAAGTGTGAATCACTTCCCTTGACAAGCTTAATGGTGTCCAAATATAACTGCAATGGGTGACGTTGTTGAGAGCCTTGCTAGATTCTAATGGAGTAACATAAATTGTTGAGATCCTTTCCACTATAAATGAAACACACAACAACACATATAGAGTTCCATCAAGTAGAAACTTTCATAACTTCATCAATAAATGCAATAAACAAGGAAAAAAATATAGCTACAAACATAGTGGTAGAAGATGCAGAAATAATGGAATTTAAATGGAAGGATGTTAAAAGAGACACCAAATTCCTTCATCCCTATTTTGAAAGATAATTGTTATGGAGAAAACACCAAAGAATAGATCTTGATAAACACCAAAGTCCTTCATCCCTATTTTGAAAGATAATTTCTATGGAGTAAACAAAGCTCAGGCCATGTATACAACACCAAAACTTGATGATACCTTTTACGCAAAGGATAATGCAATGGGAGAAAAAAAAATAATGATAGTGGAAGAACCACATGAAGAATGCAACATAAATTTTTCCAAAGATGCAACAACAAAGATGGATATTTCAACTATTGATGAAGTAATACAGAATACAAAAGTTGTGGAACTTGAAAGCAATGATTTTGAAACTATAAAAGAGCGGAAAGAATAAGTATTGAGTCTATTGACCAAGAACAAACAGTCTTGTGTCATGGTTTAGAACAACAACATGAATAATCACACATTGTTGAGACCCTCCCAATAAGAGATGATGCACAGACAATAGACTTGGTAGTAGTGGAAAAACGTGATAAAGAATCCAACAGAGCTCCACCTAATGTTGCAACAAAAGAGGTCAATTTTTTTCTCAACATGAATAATCACACATTGTTGAGACCCTCCCAATAAGAGATGATGCACAGACAATAGACTTGGTAGTAGTGGAAAAACGTGATAAAGAATCCAACAGAGCTCCACCTAATGTTGCAACAAAAGAGGTCAATTTTTTTCTCATTGATATAATAGAAGAGGACAAAGATATATAACATGAAAGGGATAATGGAAAAAATGCAGAAAATACCAAAACCACAAGTGTGGATGAGCAACCTTCAACCTCATCTCCTGCTTGGATTTTGTAAACCGAAACTGAGAGAGTTTGAATTCCATTTTCTTGAATATTAAATTAATACATTTTTGTATGTGTTCGGTCTCTTTACATAATATTTTGGTCAAATCAAAGCCTGTAGTAGTGTGTCGAGGAATCCAAGTGTTTTTGAGTTGAATTTGATTTTTTGTGTTGCATTTTCAATGGATCGAAGTTTGGTTGAAGGAATTGGTTGGTTGAAGACCCGTAAGCAGGACTCGGTTGGTTGAAGACCCGTTCAGAGATATGGAGACCCTGTGTGAAAGGTAGGAAGGTCTAAGCCTTGCTATTTATTTTATCAATTCATACAAAGTAGAATTTTGGCATTAATATACGAAGGTGTTGCAAAGGGTTTCGATTCCCTTGGGAAACAAAATCTATTCCCAGACAAAATGTAATGTATGGGGGGGAATCTATTTCGATCGGTCTCTACACATAGAACTTGAAAACCCTTGCGGTGCCCTCATCGCACTATAGATTTTTCTGTTATCGCATGATTTAAATGTGGGATGCGATAACAGAAAAATCTATAGTGTGATGTGGGCACCGCAAATAAAGTTCTTTCAATAGGAATATCTTCGTCGCGAGTAAATAGAGTTTACAAATGCGGTAAATAGAGTTTAAAAATGTTTAAAAATGCGGTAAAAATGTTTCAAAATGTTTAAAAATGCGGTAAATAGAGTTTCAAACGCCGTGGTAAATGCGAGTTCTTTCAATAGGAATATTTTCTGGGTTTTTTTCCGGGCAAAGGTCCATTTCGTTTGGACCTTAGCCTACACCTATAATATATACACAGAGAAAAAAAGATTCTCATATATATATATATATATATATATATATATATATATATATATATATATATATATATTATGGTGGAGTATTCAAGACGGAGGACAAGTTCGACGGATTTAAGGGCAACCATCAAAGATATATTAGCTGGAGACTGCACAATTCAGACACATTTTCTTGTGGATGCGTGCACACACACCCTATTTTGTGCTTTGTGCAGAAATGGATTTACATCGCAATATTGGAAAAAATATTTTTTTAGTATTATTTCACAACGAAGGCAGGGATTCTTAGGATTTGTTAGGCCCCTCCGCGTATTTTACACTCTTTTTCTTTTCTAATTTGGGACACACCATGTTCCCCCACGCAAGGTATCCATCCATTCAGTCATGCATGCATGCATGCATGGACTTCACGACAAAGAAACCAAAATATATATTTTCACATTCATACTACATCAAATCCCCTCCCTTAGAATCCTAGTGCCAGAGTCGTTAGCCACCTTTAGCAAATTGCATATATACATTCAAAATCCATGGGGATTAGCTTACTTGCAAATTCATATATACATTCAAGTCCATGGGCATGTGCTACGTATCTTTGGATCACATGGATATTGTTTAAAATCATCCCCCAGTGGTCATTTCCATGTGACCCTACTCCTAGTGACCATCCATTCCTTGTATTTATGCACGTTAGCTAAATCTAGAAGTATGTTGGTTTCACCCAAATGTCTTTACACATATGCAGTGCATAATGATGAGTATTTTAAGCCCAATGTGACTCACATTTGCCTTGTGTACCTTAGCATTAAGCCTGTGTGCCTCTATTGGCCCCTTGTGACCCCATGTGAAACTGAAAAATTTGTCATGATGTGGATAATGCAACCACACAGCAGGGCATAACACTACATTATGCAAAGCTATGGTGGGTATACTCAAGATGGAAGCATATGCCGTTATTGCTTTCAAATCTCAAATTGGTGTCATTTTGTGGTTGTTATGGTAGGGTTTCTTTAGAGCGTGGCCTTTTCAAAATTTACCTTTTGCATATATGTCATTATATTAATATTGTATGAGAAGAAAAGTATCATTTTGAAAAGGAGGGCTTTAATGTCTATATGATGTATATGTATTAGTGGGCTTCCTTCAATATATTAGTTTAGTTTAGAGTTTATAGAATGTGTACTTCACTATGTATCTCTTATCTTGCAATGGTTTTTCAAATGTGGAGATTTGAGAGGAAGATTAATCAAAATAATAAGAAGAGAAGGAGATTCACTATCATATATATATATATAAGTTTTGAAATTAAAAAAGAAAGATATACATAAAAATCTATTAAGATTCATGAATATGTGAAAGTTAATATATAATAAGTAATATTATTAGATAGTTCAATATACATGAGGATTAATTGAATCAATCTAAATAAAATGTGGGACAATGTGGGACAATGTGACACATTTAGAAGTTACTAGTCACTAGGAGTTGTTACATTGTTGATTCATAATTTTTTGATACATTATTTTTCTTTTGATATTCGACCAAGGGTTTGGACCTTCACAATGCAAGGGTTGGAGAGAAAACTGCAAGCAACTAGTAGAAAAAAATCTTGTTGTACTATATGTGATGTGGTTGAATAAATTAATCAAGACATAATTCATGATAATGTGAGAGTGGGTCACAATAAATAAGAGAAAAACATTGCAATAAAAAAGAGATCAAATTTCATCATATTGACCAATAAACAAAGCATGCTCACTAAATTTTTGGGCACCCATGATCTTGAAAGAGGTTTTTTAACTAGTTGGAGCATCATTTTTCAAGTTGATTCTACACTAGAAATTACAAGTTGGATATATAAGAGCTCAAATGGGAGAGACCCAAGTTGTGAGGTGTGTGTATTGCTTTCCCAATTGCAGTTCATACAATGGAAGTGACCCAAGTGACACTGTGAGAAGGTCCTCTGCCTTATTAGAAAGAGTCCATTGGAGGATGAAATTGCATGGCGAGAATTATGTACTCATCACTACAATGTTCAATGGGTGTATACAATGAGATGCAAGTCCAACTGTGGGCAGACCCTCGCCTTGTTAGAAAGAGTCATCTGGAAGATGCAATTGCAAGGTGATGAGCATTATGCATTTGTCACTGCAACATTCAATGGGTGTCTACGTCAAGATATATAGCTCTAAAGGTAGAATATACATTTTGATCGATCTATGATCTAATGTGAATGTTGAGGGACCTCTCCAAAAATGATATTTCTGGACCTATTACAGGATTTGTTGGGGATTTGGAACATCTTTTAAAATTGTAAGCTTTTGTCTGTAGAGTGTTTTTTAGAACAAACCAAGTATTTGTGCATGAGTGTTATATTAATCCTTGTGATCTCTATTGGATTGCTTCCTTATTCTTTCTTTTGAAAATATCAAAGTTAACCACAACCTCATAACATTTTGTTGTTCTTATTCACATAATGTTGCTCCCAAATGGAAGTACATTGCTTTTGTTTCGGCTGAGGCAGATACAGATCAACCAGAAGTAGAATTGCAACCAGGAATAGCTCTGCTTGGACCTGTTGATGAGATGTTCTTTGATACATATGATAGATTTGTTCCTGTTAATGAGCCTTCTCTTGACAATTGCTTCATATCCACTGTAAGAGGCTCTGTTATCTTTCTGGCAATGAATGCATTTACATATATTGGATTTTCTAATGTTTTGGGCATAGAAATTCAATTGATAATAAGTGTGATAGCTTCATATCTATGATGTAACAACACATTTCAATACAACAGTGCAAGATGTTCTTGCTATGTACACCCACATAACTGGAAAGGTATGGAATCATTTTCTGCTCTTAATTACTTGTTATCTATCTGTCAATTTCTGCATTGGATGCATTGAATGTTTGTGCAAACAAAAGAATATACAAAATACAATATTGTTAATGTAAATCTAAAAAAGAATAGTAGAATGATATTAATATGTAAATCTGGTCATGTTTCAAGAATGATATTGATATATTTACAAATCAGTGGAATAACAACCTCATTTAATCAGTTTAAACAGACCATCATCAATCTCAGATAACCATACATTGTGTACAATGGCAATCCAGGTCATTACCACTATATCCCTTTACCTGAACCAAAATAAAACCTTGGCATGCTAGAATAACAAACCATCCTTTGGAATTTTCATGATCTTAGCACAACTCGATCCTTATAGAATTCCACTTTATCACAATAAAGAGTATTTCATTTTTATGTAGTTTCTAAGCTCTTGTAATGCATCAACAACTTTCTTAAACAAGGGCTTGAAGAGCCCTACTAGAAAC
>JASDQU010101735.1:126128-155602 GCA_032191745.1 Picea mariana | reverse complement strand
GATACACATAAAAATCTATTAAGATTTATGAATATGGGAAAGTTAATATATAATAAGTAATATTATTGGATAGTTCAATATACATGAGGATTAATTGAATCAATCTAAATAAAATGTGGGACAATGTGACACATTTAGAAGTTACTAGTCACTAGGAGTTGTTACATTGTTGATTCATAATTTTTTGATACATTATTTTTCTTTTGATATTCGACCAAGGGTTTGGACCCTCATAATGCAAGGGTTGGAGAGAAAACTGCAAGCAATGAGTAGAAAAAAAGTTTGTTGTACTATATGTGATGTGGTTGAATAAATTAATCAAGACATAATTCATGATAATGTGAGAGTGGGTCACAATAAGTAAGAGAAAAACACTGCAATAAAAAAAGAGATCAAATTTCATTATATTGACCAATAAATAAAGCATGCTCACTAAATTTTTGGGCACCCGTGGTCTTGAAAGAGGTTTTTTAACTAACTGGAGCATCATTTTTCAAGTTGATGCTACACTAGAAATTCCAAGTTGGATATAGAAGAGCTCAAATGGGAGAGACATGTGGCCAAATATAATCTATTATGAGACAAAGGGAGAAAGTACATAAAGGTTTTCTAACCAGTTGGAGCATCATTTTCCAGGTTGACGCTACACTAGAAATTCCAAGTTGGTTAGAGAAGGGCTCAAATGGGAGAGACATGTGGCCAAATTTAATCTACTATGAGACAAAGGGAGGAAAGACAAAGGGAGAAAGTACATAAATTATCCATCTTATCGACCAAAATTTCATTAAATGAGGTATCAAGACTAGGTTGAGGACTCCAGTATCATCAATTCAATTCATATCAAAGAGACATTCAAACAAAAGACTTCATATCTCACCATAGAAATGTGTAGAATTACTTTGTGTCATCCTAAGAGAATATGTGTATAAAAAGTGTAAAGAAAAAATTCTATATGGTACAATACCTTCCGAAAAATAAGATTCACACCTTTTTATCTACACAACAACTGGAGGAAGAATTATGCACATACATGTAAATGACTAGCATGCTTTGTGTTGGCATAGTAGTTTATTTTCTTAGTGTAGAGAATCATAACATGTCAATTTTGAATATGGTATAGATGTTGATTTCCTATTATAATGGGTGTTTTCCTAAGGTAGATTCTTATACATGGGGAAATATGTGTTATGATCCTTAACCCTTAAAATTGAATCACAAAAAATATATCAGAAATGCTCAACAATTTATTCAATATCAAAACACTTGAGGTAGGGTAACACCATACAATGATTCTTTTATGGAAGGATTAACCATTGTTCAATTGCCACTTTAAGGGGCAAACCTCCTAATGAATTAAGCTCCAATACAATAATATTTCAATCAATGATCACATAAGGGCTCCATATTTATTTATAGTTACCTAGCAAACCTTAACCATAACAGAATGCTAACTACCTAGTGGACCTTATTTTCTAAAGTCACATTACATTTATTCAATGCTAACTATTTAGTGGCCCTTATTTAATATTGAACTGAGTCCATATTACATTATTGGCCACCATACCTATAATATTATTACTCTAATATTGAACTGAGGCCCCTATTACATCCCTACACAGGATCCTACCATTCCATCCCCTTACAATGCCACTTGTGGTGTTCCTTAGCACATAAAATGATCACAAAACCTGATACTTGGGAAAAACCTTATAATTTATTAATAAAAACTCATGAGGTAGGGTAACATTGTACACTGATCCTTTTATGGAAGGATCAACTCCCATTCAATTGCCTCTTCAAGGGGGTAATCTCGTAGTGAGTTAAGATTTAATAAAATAATATTCCAATGCATGATCAAATAAGGAGGGCTCCATCCTTATTAATATCTACCTAGCAAATCCTAACCATAACAAAATAGTAACTACTCAGTGGGCCTTGTTTAATGAGGCCACATTACATTTATTCAATGCTAACTACTCAGTGGCCCTTATGTAATAGTGGACCTAGTTGACATTACATTAATTGGCCACCACACATATCCTATTATTAACTTTAATGGGCCCATAGATCCCTATTACACCCTTAGGGGGATCCCACCAATATGGCTCCACCGGAAAAAAAAAATCGGTCCAAACTTAGCCTTTTTTTTTTCTATCTCTGATGGAGAATCTATAATCTTTACTTTAAGCTGTAGCACAACAAGTTGGAATGTCCTATTCAAAAGGAGGTGAACTTTTTCTTAATTCATGCAACAAAAATTAAACTTTATTTATGTAAAAGGAGGCCATGTTTATTCTCGAAATTTATCTCAATCAATTAGTGCCATTGTTTCTAGGACATTACCTATAATATGTTATGCTTCAAAGGTCCTCAATTTGATTCCCATGAAATTAGGAAAACTAAATCTATATTACTGACTTTGCATGAAATACCATCTTCATAATAAAGAAAAATGTTTCCAAATTTCTCAAAAAATTATTTCTAATAATAAAACATATCTATATTTTTTAATTAATAAAACTATACATTAAAAAAATATACTTCAAAATATTGTAATGTATAACTATTCTAAGATGAATACCATCATTTTCATCATTTTAATCCTGGTTATATAGATACATGTAAACATTGACATACACTATGGTACCCTTTAGAAGCTTGAATTTTATCCACTTGAGGGAAATGTGGCCTCTCCAAATAGGTTGTAACTTTTCTATATTCTAAGGGAAGTAGTGACTTTAATTATCTATAGTAATATAAGTATGTGGTTAGATCTACTCATATTGAATGACACCCTACTAACATATGTGTAACTTTAATTTCATTACTTAAATTTGACAACAAGTATGTGTGGAATATTGACTTATAAGGGGTAGGGCAAAAGAGAGGTGCAGAATATAAGCTAAGAGGATCGACTTTAATGGCATTTATGTAGATCTACTCATATTACTTTTATATATTCTAGGAGGAGAAGTAACTTCTATATATTCTAAGAGTAGAAATGGTGACTTTAATTACATTTCTCTAGGTCTAATCATATTCAATGATATCTTAATAAGAGGGGTATGTGTGGTTCCATTCATATTCAATGATATCCTACTGACATATGTATGTGTGTACCTTTAATTTCACCAAAGTATTTGTGGAATATTGACTTATAAGGTGTAGGGCAAAAGAGAGCTGCGGAATGTAGGCTAAGAAAAGTAGTGACTTTAATGCCATTTAGCTATGTGTGTAGCTATGTTCATATTCAATGATATCCTCCTTACCTATGTATGTGTAGCTTTAATTTCACATGAAGTATACGTGGAATATTGATTTATAAGGTATAAGGCAAAATAGAGGTGGGGAATATAAGCATTTAAGTTGAAAACGACTTGTGTTACTTTTACTGTATTATTCAAAGGAGAAGTTTCTATTAGTTACCAATGTTATCCGAGGTGGCTTATATGGTTGAGATCCATGTTGTCATTAACTACTTAGATCAATTCTCTAGCTAATGTATGAATGAGTTAAAAGAGAATCATGTGGATGATTCTTATATTATATTTTAATATTTATTTTTGACCTCATTAATAACCCCACAAACCTTAATAATTCCACTTTGCTAGACAAAGTAGAAGTATGATAACTCGCCCTAGATACCCTTTTCAAGAACGACCTTGCTCCTTTATACGATTCTTATAAGTCATTTCGTTGACATCATCTACTACATGTAGTGACTTTGTTGCTTAGCCTTCAAGCCTTCCTTAAAAGGCTAATTCATATTTATGTTGCACTTTAAAAGGATAAGACAGTATGGACAAATTTGGGTAGAAGCATGAATTTTTTTAATTTAAAAAAAAATAAAAATCGCTATGTGTCAAAGTGCTATGATTAATTTAGTAAGTGATATCATTAATTTAGTAAGTGTATTAATAATAAATAAATAAGATAACCATTTAAAAGATAAATATATGGATGATGTTTGTTAGTTGAATTTAGCTTGGGTGGTTGGGAGGAATGATTGTTATCCTATCCACTTAGGTTCAACTGTTATAAGTGACATGTTGAGCTCTTAATGAGTATATTATTGTAATGACTTCAAGCTTTGTTGTTGATTGACTTTGTGTCTTGAAGATTCTAGGGTTTACCCTGGTGATCCAAATTATGCTAAGAAAAAAATGAAGGCGGAGATGTAACAAAGAAACACACAGAGATATTGCAATAAACACAAAGATACAATAATACTCAATTTTTATTAATGAATGAAATATGCAGAAACTGTAAAATTACATAGTGAAATGAACTCGCTAGAATGGTGATAGCTTATCTCTAAGAAGAGATGTGACGACTACCTTCATTTGCAAGAACATGATTACAATGAGGCTCCAAAGGCCTTTTAAACATAAAGCATAAATGAAAAAACCATAAACATCCAAAACCCTAACCCCAGGAGATGAAATGCCAAAAGGTTTGTGGGCCTTGATGTGGGTAGTTGATATGACAACTTCTTGAGGGCATAAATTTTGCGTATGATCTTTGTTTGGGGTGCTCGGTACCTTGTCATAAAGGTCTAGCTGAGAAGTACACATTTCGAACGACTAGAGCATTTGGCTATCAATTGGGCACTTCTGGGCTAAAAAAAGGTTGTTTAGGGCCTCAAAATGACCCTGAAAGTTCAGGACTCGAAAACCGTAGAAACATTGCCAAGGTGGAAAATTTTGTTTTGAGCTAGTGGAATAGGTGGGTGGCCACCAATATCCACCTGGATCATTCCTCACCCCTTAGGAAGCAATGATCCCCATTACGTAAAGTTCCCGTGGGAGATGAGGGATATTTTGTTGAATCTGAACCTTGGTGAGTCACTTGCCTTGTTGAAGAAATTGTCCTACTTGTACTTGGTATTAACTTGTTGAAGGATGTCATGAAATTGTTGTTGGAGGGGTTGGATCAATTCAACCAATCTATCTGCATGAGATGCCTTGATATGAGTGTGGAAGGACTCTGTCAGTGAAGATGCAACATGAAGAGATATATCAATGGGGTCTAATAGTTGGAACCCTAAGCACACCTGAAAAGGGAAGTGGTTAATAGAGCTATGAAGGGCTCTGTTATAGCTTATCTTGTCTGGGTAGTGTGGAGGAAACCCTGTAGGTGAAGAAAGAATATATTTGTGCTCTTCTACAATATTGTTGGCTTGCTTCTGCTAGATAGAAAGGTCTTGGGCTAAAGATGTAGTCTTCAGAGTGTTCTTATATTCACCTTTTGACCGGATCATGAAGAGGCTAAACTTTGTGGTATGAGAGATTACTTTGTGGCACTATTTTTCCACGATAGTAGTCAGAACTACCTCTAGTACCTTATAGAGATGACCCCCAAGAGTAACAATGACACTATGGTGTCGAGACTTATAACCATCATGATGCTTCCACATATATGGTTGGCCTAAAATACCATCACAAACTTTTAGTGGGGAAGCATCACATATTACCTCATCCTTGAAGGGCTTGATGTCGTAGGACAGGTGACACTGTTGGTTGACATGAAGATCGCGTCCCTGGGGAAGCCACTCGGTGTTGTATGGATGTGGGTGTGGTGTTGTCGACAAATCCAACTACTTGACGACTTCTATTGAGATTAGGTTCTTTTGGCTTCTTCTATCAACAATAAAATGCAATGGGGTCCCCTTCACCCACATCTGTGAATGGAAGAGGTTCTCCCTGTCCTTAGGCTCCTTTGGTTCTTCTGGTTGGATTGTTGTGGTCGTGATTGTAGTAGTTGGTTCTTCATCAATGACATGTTTCCTTTTATTGTTTTATGAATCCGATTATGAGTCGAGGTTTGGCTCCTTTCCTTTGAGATCAACCACCAATGACTATTTCGAGTGACCTTCATCGATGTTGTACCAAGGGATTTTGTGGAAGTCACGCCACTTTCCAGTGTCCTTATGTGTCTTCTTGTTACCCTTATTTTCATGCATCTTGGAATGGTTGTCTTGAGGTTTTTTGTTCTCTGAGTTAGGACCTCCTTTACCATACTTTGTTTATTGCATATTTTCAGACCCGAACTCCCACTTGTTCTACTGCTTAAATTTTTGCTCGATTTTAGTAATGTATCAATAAGAAGCTCCCAATGACGAGATGTCCAGAAAATCCATTTTTGTTTGGATGTACTTTTGTATACCCCCATTATATTTTAGAACCATATGCTTCTCAGAGTATTTGATACCTAGCTTGGTGCACAAGGTATGGAAGGTATTTGTGAACTTCAACACTGTTTGGTCCCTCTCTTGACGCAGTTTGGTCCATCTCGTGTACTGGTCATCATAGTTTCCAACAGGGTAATATTTTTCCTTGAAAACATCCATAAAAGAGTCACAAGTGGGATTGACCCCAAATATTCCAAACTCCTCTATGGATTTTTTCTCACAATAAGTATCCCACCAACATTTGACATCAGTGATAACCTTAAAGAGTGAAAAGGCGATCTTTTACATATTGGAAAAATTGTGGACAAAGAAATAACCTTCTAGTATATTTAACTACTTTTCCAAAGCATTTTCATCTATCTAACCTTCAAACATGGGAATACGAAAATTAACTTGTACCTTGAAGGGGGCAACACCTCCAAGGTGGTCGCTTGATGAAGATGCATATGCTATTGTCAACATCCATTGAAGGATTTGGGTAAAATTATCCATCATCTCATTCCTCTTTTGCGTGAGGACTTCTGCAAGCAACAACTTAATAGAATCTCCTACTCTCTTGTCTCTCTTTTCTTCCACCATGGGAGGTTTCTTGGGATGGAAAGAGAAATTGTCCTCAAGAGAAATTGGCTCGAGACCCAACTCTATATACCCTAGCCTCATTGGGGATGTGCACTAATAAATGACAAGGAGTAGACTACTCTGATACCACTGATACAGATTATGATGAGAACAAAATGAAGGAAGAGATGCAACAAAGAAACACACAATGATATTGCAATAAACACATAGATACAATAACACTCAATTTCTATTAATGAATGAAATCTGCAGAAACTGTAAAAATATAGAGCGAAATGAACTCACTAGAATGGTAAAAACTTATCTCTAAGAAGAGATGTGATGAGTACACCCATTCACAAGAAGATGATTACAATGAAGCTCCAAAGGCCCTTTTAACATAATGCATAAATGAGAAAACCGTAAACATCCAAAACCCTAACCATGGGAGATGAAACGCAAAAACGTTTCTGGGCTCTGATGGGGGTAGTTGATATTTCAACGTCCCAAGTGAAAAATGTTTGCATGAGGGTTGGATCCATTCAACCAATCTAGTTGCATGAGCTACCTTGATCTAAGTATGGGAGGATTATTTCGGTAAAGATGCAACATGAAGATCTATATCAATGGGGGCTTATGATTGGAACCCCAAGAACGCTTGAAAAGGGCTATGATATAGCTATGAAGGGATTTGTTATAGCTTGGCTTGACTAGGCAGTGTCGAGGCACCCCCGTAGGTGAAGCGAGAATATCTTTGTGCTCTTCTACAATCTTGTTGGATTGTTTTTGCTGGATAGACAAGTCTTGGGCCAAAGTTGTAGTGGTCGTAGCGTCCTTGTATTCACCTTCTGATTGGATCATGAAGAAGTTAAACTTTTTGGTATGAGAGATTACTTTACAGAACCTTTTTTTAGTGATAGTTGTCAGAGCTACCTATAGTACCCTGTAGAGTTGAACCTCCAGAGTAACGGTGACACTACGGGGTCAAGACTCATAAACAACATGATTCTTCCAAAAAAATGGCTGGCATAAAATAACATCACAGACTACCCTTGGGGAAACATCACATAGTACCTCATCCTTGAAGGGGTTGATGTTGTAGGATAGGAAGAAAATGGTTGATGTAGAGATCTCATCCCTAGCGAAGCCACCCGATCTTGTATGGTTGTGAGTGTGGTGTTGTCGAAAAATCCAACTTCTTGACGAACTTTGATGATATTAGGTTCTTTTGGCTTCCCCTATCAATAATAAAATGCAATGGGGTCCCCTTCACCCACATATGTGAATGGAAGAGGCACTCCCCCTCCTCAATATTCTCTGGTTCTTCTAGTTGTATTTTTGTGGTCGCAATGGTAGTAGTGGATTCTGCATTGATGATTTGT
This sequence comes from Picea mariana, assembly GCA_032191745.1. Classification (NCBI taxonomy): domain Eukaryota; kingdom Viridiplantae; phylum Streptophyta; class Pinopsida; order Pinales; family Pinaceae; genus Picea; species Picea mariana. The sequence continues at coordinate 147,472 of JASDQU010101735.1, read as the reverse complement.
TTCCTTTTTTTTTTTTTTGAATTGGAGTCTGAGTTGGGGTTGTACTCTTTTTCTTTGAGCTCGAACACCAATGATTTTTTTGAGCGACATTCATCGATGTTGTACCAAGTAATTTTGTGGAAGTTGCACCACTTTCTAGTGTCCTTCTTCTTCTTCTTCATGTTACCCTTCTTTTCCTACAGATTTGAATGGTTGTCTTGAGGTTGATTCTTCTATGAGTTAGGGTTGCATTTACCATATGTCACTTGTTGCGAATTTGTAGACCAGAAATCCCACTTGTTCTACTACTTAAATTTCTTCTTGATTTTGATAGCATATCGACAAGCATCTCTCAATGAAAATATATCTATATACTCCATTTATGTTTGGATGTACCTATGTATACCCCCACAGTATTTTAGAACCAGATGTTTCTCGTAGTCTTTAATACCCATCTTGGTGCGCAAGGTATGGAAGGTATTTGTGAACTACAACATTTCCTGGTCCCTCTCTTGACTCAATGTGGTCCATCTCATGTATTGGTTGTCATAGTTTCCAACAGGGTAATATTGTTCCTTGAGGGAATCCATAAAATATTTCCAAGTGGGCTTGGCCCCAAATATAGATTTTGATATCATATCAATAACTTTTGAGGCGTAACTTTTTCATATGATATCCATTTGGGGCGCTCGGTACCTCGTCAGAAAGGTCTAGTCGAGAAGTACACATTCTGAATGGTTCAATCTAGAGATTGTGGATATTTATTGGGTGCTTCTAGGTCAAACAAAGGTCGTTAGGGCCTCAAAACAACCCTAGAAGTTCAAGACCCAAAAAACCACAAAAACATTGCCAAGGTGGAAAAATGTGTTTTGAGCTAGTGGAATAGGCGGGTGGCCACTGATATCCACTTGGATCACTTGGGTACCATCCTAAAAATGAGGGGAAGTACTTAGGGGTTTTCCCCATGCTTTGTAACCTGGGAAAAAAATAAGAATATTATGGATGGTGTTCAAATAGTCGATAAAAAACTTCCCATTGATTCAAAGACAAATAAGTAGAAATGGAGATTTCACTTGATTTCTCTTATTTATGTAATATGGTGATCTAGAATGGATAATTATATAAATTTTAATTTATCTTAGTACTTTTTGGGTAGAAAAAATGGAGGAATTGGCTTGCAAGGCCCATTTTAGTGGCAAGTCCCAATTTGGAGATTTGGGGTCTAGAACCTTCAAGAGTCATTTTGAGGCACCAAATGATACTTTTTGGAGAAAAATATTTGATAAAACATCTCGTGACCTTTAGACACTATTCTACACACCGAGACCTTTTGAATAGTGTGAAAATCACCCCGATTAGAGCTTGTATGCAAAAGTTATGCCTCCCATAAGTTGTACCTTGTTGATCACTATGGTATTGAGTGGATGCCACGTCAAACTCCATTAGTCATGCATGTGGAGATATTCACATGTGGAATTGATGGTTGAGGCATGCAAAAACCCTAACTCTAGATAGCTTTCAAGCTATGTTAAATACTAGGCCACTAGGAGGAGAGGGGGTTCAATTCTTTAAGCAATGCACTTGTTCCATATTTGAGAAAAGAATCTAGGAGTGGGTTTTGAGAGCATAAAAAGGAATACTAATATTATGTAGAAACCATTTAGGCCATGGTGTCATAGGAAACTCCATAGTGAGTGTCCCTTTCTTCATATTTGCATTTTTCATAACTGAAGAAAAGAGAGCAAAGCATAGGCCTAACCTTATGTAATATACCAGATATAAAATGTATGCAGAACATAAATAAAATGATAGTAATGGCAGAATAACAACAATATAACCAGAACATTTACCACAATAACACTCAAATGATATAAGAATAACAACAAAAATAACACTTTGAATCTGAAAGCGATGTTCATGGGCCTCTTCGAGGGGGCAACCTCCAGTTGATTAGAGCTCTATTATAATAATATCCAAGCTAGGGTTCTCATACCCTCGACTCCTATTTATACTAAAAAGAAGCATCTAGAGGAAGATCCTTCTAGAAGCGGAAGCTTCTATTAGGTCTTCTTACATCCACCTTATTCTATTTTATTGAAAGGCCTTATTAATATTGACCTTTATTACATCCGAATATATTGTTCTACCTATGTGCAGGTTAGGACCCTAACATGTCCGCCCCCTTAAAAACAACCTTGTCCTCAAGGCTTGAGATGAGGAAATTGCTGCAGAATGGTAGCTGGTTCCCAAGTGGCGTCTGTTGGAGTTGTATCTTTCCACTGGACTAGCACTTCCTTGATGGTTCCCTGACGTAGGCGATGCTCATGATGGTCCAAAACTGTTTCTGGTTGTAGCCAAATGGATCCTTCTTCAGCTAACTCTGGAAGGTTGGTTTGAATTTGGCACTTAGCTCTAATCACCTTCTTTAAGCATGAAACATGAAAAACAGGATGTAGCTTCGAATGGCTGGGCAAAGTTAACTGATAGGCGACTTGTCCCACACACTTGAGCATGATATAAGTACCATAAAATTTGGGCTCTATCTTCTGACAATGCTCGGCCTTGAGGGAAGTTTGCTTGTAAGGTTGGAGTCAAAGAAACACCTGATCCCCTTCTGCAAATTGACGTTCAGAGTGACCTTGATCTACTTGTTGCTTCATGCGATTCTGTACCATGACCAAATTCTCTTTGAGGGTACGAAGAATAGCCTCTCGAGCTGTAAGTGTTAGGTCAACTGCCTGGACCTTCGAGGCACCCAGTAAGTATGAGAGAACTGAAGGTGGCTTATATCCATATACCGCTTCAAAAGGAGTCATGCATGTAGTTGTATGGTATGAAGTGTTGTACCACCATTCAGCTAGGGGTAACCATTGAGACCACTGATTTTTCTTTTTCGAGGAAAAACACCTCAAATATGTTTCCAAACACTTGTTGACAACTTCCGTTTGGCCATCAGTCTGGGGATGATAAGCTATGTTGAGATGCAATTCTGTGCCTTGTATCTTGAACAGTTCTTGCCAAAAATTGCTTGTGAAAGTTGGGTTGCGATCATAAACAATAGAGTGCGGCATGCCATGAAGCTTGAAGACCTGATCCATGAAGATTTGAGACACCGTGGATGCTATAAACGGGTGTTGAAGGATGCAGAAATGAGCATACTTGGAAAGGCGATCAACAAACACCATGATGATGGATTTATTTCCTGATTTGGGTAAGTCGGTAATAAAATCCATAGAGATATCCAAATAGCATGTGGAATTGGGAGCGGTTGTAGTGTGCCCGACGATTTGACTATTTCTCCCTTGTTGCGTTGACACACGTCACATTTAGCTACAAAATTATGAATGTCCTGTTACATACCATCCCAAAAAAAGGAACGTTTGATCCTGTCATAGGTTTTGGTGAACCCGGAGTGCCCTGCTATGGGGGTAGCATGAAGCTCAGAAAGTATCGTGGATTTAAGCTTTGATTGTTTACTTAAATACAAATGACCTTTGTATCGAAGTTCCTCATGGAGCCAAGAGTACCTTGGGGAAGCTGGAGCATTGGACTACAATTGTTGGATCAACTACGAACTTTTGGGATCTTGTAGCCATTCCTGGCGAATGGCTTGGAGCCAATCTGGTACAATGAATGAAAAAGAAAAAAGGGATCCTTCATTTTCATATTTTTGGGAAAGTGCATCTGCAACCACATTGTCTTTTCCTTTCTTATAAATGATCTCATAATCATATCCAAAGAGTTTAGTCACTCATTTTTGTTGTTCTGGGGAGGAAATGCGTTGTTCCAGAAAATACTTGAGGCTTTGATGGTCTGTCTTAATTTGGAACCATTGCCCCAATAGATAAGGACGCCATAGATCCACGATGTGCAGAATAGCCAACATTTCCTTTTCATAGATGGATTTGCCTAGATTTATTTCAGATAGTTGCTTGCTGGTAAAGGCCAAAGGTCAACCCTCTTGCATAAGGACAACACCAATTCCTTTCCCTGAGGCATCACATTCCAACGCAAAGGTCTTTGTGAAATCGGGAAGGGCGAGGACTGGAGTGGTGCACATGGCCATCTTCAAGGTTTGAAAAGCTTGAGCAGTGGCTGGAGTCCAAGTGAAAGAGTTCTTTTTGAGGAGAGTAGTGAGAGGTGCTGCAATCTTCCCATAATTCTTAACAAACTTGCGATAATACCATGTTAAGACTAGAAATCCATGCAAGCTCTTAAGAGTCTTTGGGTGAGGCCAGTCTTGCATAGCTTCAATCTTTTTAGGATCCACCCTGACGCCATCTTTTCCAACCAGACAACCCAAGTATTCTACTTCTGAGGCGCCAAAAGCACATTTAGACTATTTCAGGAAAAGTTGGTGCTGAGAGAGTAGATGGAGAACTTGATCCACATGAATAAGATGGTCTGTCCAGGTTTTGCTATAAATGAGGATATCATCAAAGAAAACTAAGACAAAATGGTGGAGAAAAGGACGGAAGACATGATTCATGAGGCTTTGGAAGGTGGAGGGGGCATTACACAAGCCAAAGGGCATGACCAAAAACTCATAGTGGCCCTCATGAGTTCTAAAGGTAGTCTTGGGAATATCCGCCTCTTTCATACGTATTTGGTGGTAGCTTGAACGAAGATCCAGTTTAGTGAAGAATTGGGCGCCACTCAATTCATCCAGGAGGTCATCAATGACAGGAATGGGGAATTTGTCTTTGATGGTAACTTTGTTGAGGGAACAGAAGTCAGAACACATTCGCCAAGAGCCTTCTTTCTTTAGGACCATGACCATGTAGACGAATAGGGGCTCGTACTAGGGCGGATAATGCCTGCATTAAGGAGTTCCTTGACCATTTTCTTAATTTCATTTTTTTGGGAAAAGGGGTGATGATACAGACGGATATTGGGAGGAAGGCTTCCTGGTACAAGGGGAATGGAATGATCATGAACACCACAGGAAGGAGGGAGGCCTTGGGGAGTGGAAAAGACCAATTGATGTTTAGAAAGGATGGCTTGGAGGTCTTTCGGTACCGAGGGTGTCTCTGTTTCTTGTATGGCATGGAGTTGGGTGATAACACCAGAATGACCTTTTTTTAGCATCTTTTCCATGCGATGGGAACTAATGATCTCAGGTGAACCGGTGGTGATGCCTTGGAACTTATATTGGTGGCCCTCCTGGTCGAATTGCATGGTTAATTCTTTAAAATCCATGAGAATGGGACCCAAAGTCCTTAGCCAGTTTGTACCCAGCACAATGTCACAACCTCCCATGTCGATAGCAAACATATAGGATTTCAGGTGGTAGTCACCAATTTGGAGACGCACATTTTCACAATGCCCTCCACATTTCATGGAACCACCATTGGCATTCATGATTTGGAAATTATTGACGACATGGATGTAGAAATGAGTTTCTTGGGCAATGTGGCGATGAATAAAATTATGGGTGATGCCACTATCAACCAAAATGATGACCTTCTGATGCTTGATGTAATCGATTAGCTCGAGGGTTTGGGGAGCAGAGAAGTCAGTGAGAGCATTGAGGGAAATGACTAGTTCTACTTCGGGAGGGTTTGAGGGAGGGGTTATGTTAGTGGATTTAGGTGATTCAGACATAGAGGGGGTTTCTTCATCTTCTTCCAAAATCTCCTCGGAGATAGCCATAAAAATATTTTGTTCTTTACACTTGTGGCCCGAGAAATATTTGTCATCACAGTTATAATAAAGGCCTTTGAGTTGGCGTTCAACCATTTCAGCCTGGGTCAATTTTTGGATCTTTAGTGGAGCAGAGGGAGTAGTGGGATTTACTTGTTTAGGGCGAGGGATGAAGGAGGGTTTGTGGTTTTGAGAAGATACAACCTGTTGTGCTTATTTATCTCTTTTGGTAGCCTCCACCCAACTCTCAGGCTGAGCCATGAGGATATGGGCCCAAATTTCATCCTTGAGGCCGCTGATAAAACACTCTTAGGAAAAGGCATCAGACATGCCCTCTGTTCTAAAAGCCAGGTGCTCAACGGTAGCTATAAAGTCTTCCATTGTTCCTAATTGTTTCATATTTTTCAAACGACCCAAATGGTTGGTGTCAACGTCAAAGCGTTCATAAAGCTCTGCCACAAATTGTGTCCAAGCAATATACCCTTGACGATAATTTTTTCTCCATTGCCACCATTGCCAACATTCTTGATCTAGATGGAGAACACCATACTGGAGTTTGGCCAAGTCATCTGTAATGTTGTATAAAGAGAAGTAATGTTCCATTTGGGTTACCCAACCAGTGGGGTCCGAGCCATCAAATTTGGTCACATCCACCCATGGAAGGCATAGGTCACGTTGAAAGTGGTGGTTCTGCAAGGTATGGGAATGAGAGGAATGGTCACCTTCAGTATGTGGGGGTGAGGAAGAGGAAGGGTTATCTGTAGGGATATGCAGTTTGGTGCAGAGTGCCAAAAAGACTAATTCAAGCTGGATGGTGAGGTCTTGTTTGATTTTGCCCATTGAGGACTGGATGGTTGTATTGATGGCGACAACATTGGCACTGAGTTGTTTCACTTCTTGTTGGGTCTCGATGAGACCTGATTGCAAGGTGTTGAAGCAAGCTTCCAAGTCTTGGCTACGAGTATGGGCCATGAGGATGGGGGAACTGAAAAGGGGCAGGCGGGGTAACAAATTTTTGCCGAAAAAAAGATATGGATGAATGTGATAAGGGTGAGGAGATGAATCCAATGGAATAGGTCTGAAATAATGGTGAAAAATTTTCTAGACTCTTTATTTTATTTTTTAACGGAGTTATACTCCGGTCTGAAGAATACTGCAGAGAGGAAATGCCCAAATGCTTAACCAGAAAGAAATGTGTATTTACTTGGCAACCCGAACATAGTTGTGCGGTAATAGATCTTGTCTGTTTTAATTTTTTTATGTTTCTGTCCCCAAGGGTTAGGTATTCAAGTGTTCTACAGACAAGGTTTGCCCTGTGCTATAGCTCTCTGATATATGTGCGGGGTCCAACAGTAGTACTCGGCCCAATATCTCAGGGTACTAACTAAGGAGGATAGATCGTACCCTTAGTTGTACTACCTGACTACCCAGGTACTAGAGAGTATCTTTTCAAGTGTTGTTCTCGGTGACACTATAGCAGTCAGGCGGCCGATTGGTTTATCTAAAGAGGGCTTTAGATAATCTAGGTTGATCCGTACACAAGTGTTGTCTGATGCGCTACCACTTGAAGGGGTACCAATAGGGGTTACAAAGGTGGCCAACAGATGTGCGCTTAAGTACCACTTGTATTTCCTGTGTGTATGAATCCCTCAACCATGGGTTTATGCACGTAATGACAGATCTCTCTGGCTTAAAGACGTCAGAATACCTCTCTACCCTGAAAAAATTTAACCCACACTTTCTACCGAGGAAAGTGCTCTGATACCACTTGTAATATACCAGATATAAAATGTATGCAGAACAAAAATAAAATGCTTGTAATGGCAGAATAACAACAATATAACCAGAACATTCACCACAATAACACTGAAATGATATAAGAATAACAACAGAAATAAAACTTTGAATCTGAAAGCAATGTTCACGGGCCTCTTTGAGGGGGAAACCTCCAGTTGAGCAGAGCTCTATTACAATAATATCCAATCTAGGGTTCTCATACCCTCGACTCCTATTTATACTAAAAAGAAGCATATAGAGGAAGATCCTTCTAGAAGCAGAAGCTTCTATTAGGTCTTCTTACATCTGACTTATTCTATTTTACTGAAAGGCCTCATTAATATTGACCTTTATTACATCTGAATATATTGTTCTACCTATGTGCGGGTTAGGACCCTAACACCTTATAACTGAGTTTTCTCATGCTTTTGGTTTCCTAGAATACATCTTGTGTTCATTTGATATATCTTTCATCTTTGTATTTTAATTATTTTCATAAATTTGAAAAATAAGCTATTGTTAATAAATTTGACATCTAAGGAGATAAACCCACATAATAAAATATTTCAGCATAATACAAGATCTGTAGTGATTAACCGACCTAATGGAATATCCAAGATAGTTTACAGATCATATTGGGTATCATAGTAGTTTTGTTTTGTTGGAACTCAGGTTCCGATGGTTCATCCCACTTCTACTAGACACATTCAAAGGATCAGTCGACTTACAACTAGAGACAATTGATTGAGTGGTCAACTAGACTGTCGATCAGATAGTCAACTAGCATTCAGAGACATTCGGTTGATGGATTGACCAAGTGAGAAATCAATTATGTGTTGGAATATTGGATGGTTCGTTTGACTTAATAAATCAACTAGATGACACAACAGTGCGAATTTGTAGAAAACTATTCCAACCAGTGACATTTATATGTGTACAATATCTTCCCAATTTCAAGGAAATTGGTTAGATCCTAATACTATAAATAAAGGACCCCATGGTTCAATCATAACAACATGGTGAGTAATCACGATTGTATTCAATGATTCATTGTGATGTTTTGATCATAATGTATTGTGATTAAGTGCTAAAACGATGTATTTAGACACCATTGACCTTCTTGAAGTGTTATTCCATTTTATCTCTATAGATTCTATTTTGTTCTACTCAAGGTTACCCCAATTCCTAACCTAGTATTAAAGTGACTGGTTTTTACCTCACATATTTTCCACTAATATTGTTGATTCAAATCTCATAGTGATTGAGCCTGGGCTATTGATTTGTTCATTGTAACCCATTTAGATCATATCAAATCTGTACGAATAAAACAATGGATTCCAAGATTGATCATGTTATTTTGAATGGACTCAATTATGTTATTTGGGAACTAGATATGGACTCTACTAAAAGAAAAGGACTCTAGCAATATATGAAGGCCAGTTTTCCATATCCAAAGGATGACCTGGTGAAGTTTTTCATCGATAGGAAGTAAGATGAGGCCGTTGGGTTCATTATGGCCTACATTTCTCAGAATATCTGCTTTCATACAAGTGGGATCAACTGTCCTCATGAAGTCTTGAAGAAGATGAAGTCTTTGTTTGATAAATTTCATGAGAGTCAATTTTTTTATTTTGGAGTAAGAGTTGATCTATCTAGATCCACATTCCTTTGAAAGGATTGAGGACTATTCGGCACACTTTAAAGAGTTACAATTGAAATGGGTGAATGTGGGAAAAATTTTCAGTTGAAAGATGGACAACTCATTGATTTGGTCCTGGTGAATATGAGAACATTCTTTGATGTATTATGTTCCACATTCCATACAAATTGGCAGGCACACAAGGAAGATGGTAAGGACTTAATGAAGGGAATCTTGGCTTATTGATTAATGATCAAGACAAGTTTCATAATGAAGGGAAGCTTGGTGGTAAATATCATGCTCACTTCCTCAAGGGCAAGGGAAAAACGAATTATAAGGAAAGATGAAGATTTGATGCTCCTTTATGTAGACAAGAATGCCATGACCAAAATACTAGAGTAAAGATCGATGAGTCGACATATACCTGGAAGAATAGAAAGAAGAAAACATGTCTCTATTGTGGAAAGACTGGACATGTGAAGAAATATTGTTGGAAGAAGGTCTATGACCTAGAAGAGAAGGTTAGACAACTCGAAGGAGACATATTGGCTATATGTCTAGCAACCAACGATTTTACCTTCCAATTTGGAACCTCTGAATCATTTATTTCTCACACCTCAAAGAATAAATGGGTAGTCGATTCTAGGTGCACTCATCATATGGCCAAATATGCTTCTCTATTTTCTTTCTTGGATTAAGTTGTCGAGAGAAAGATTTATGTAGCTAATGATTTTTCTTTGACTAGCTCCGATCATGGGGATGTTCGATGCTGACATGGTAGGATTGTCGATTTCTATCATGTACCTAATATGAGTGAAAATATATTGTTGGCTTCCCAGCTGAGGCAGACTGGGATTATTGTTGAGGTTTGTTTAGTTTGTTTCTTCGTTAGGGATCTAAATAATGGAAGTTCAATTGTCACCAAAGGTTTTCTCAACTCAAAGGATGGACTGTATAAGTTATATGACCTACCTCAACCAAACCCTTGACTGGCCACCCTCATTTTCGAGAGCGATGAGTAGAGAAAATTTTGGCATGAACGACTTGGCCACCTAAGTTTGTAAAGTATGAATTCGATGGCCACATATAATATGGTTGTTGGTCTGCCCAAATTTCATCCACCTAATGGAGTCTGTAGAGGATGTGTTCTGGGAAAGCATCATTAGGTACTTTTTGACTCTAGCAAAGAATGAAGATCATAGAACCCAGTTAAAATTGTTCATAGTGATCTATGCTCTATTAATAAATCTTAATTAGTAGGTGAAAAATATATTTTTACCTTTATCGATGATCTCTCTAGATTTACTTGGGTATAATTATTGAAAAATAAGAGTCACGTTTTTTAAAAATTCAAGGAATTTAATGCATTGGTTGAACAGAAATGTAGTCGACCTATTGAATGTTTGATATATGATAATGGAAGAGAGTATGTGAATCAACTATTTGAAGAATATATTGCTCAATCCTGTATCTCATGGCAGAGGTCTGTTCCTCATACTTCTCAAAATAATGACACAACAGAAAGAAATAATCAAACATTGGTTGAAATGGATCGATGCCTTTTAAGGATGAAATATCTACTAGCTAGGTTTTGGGATGAAGTTATTTACTATTCCAACTATCTCTTGAATTGTATTCTAACTAGAGTTGTCAGTTTTGTGACTGCAATCGAGATATGGTGTTGAAATAATCCCTTAGTAGGTCACCTTAGATTACTTGTTTGTATTATTTGGGATCATGTTTCAGATGATTATGAGAATAAATTGGATGCAAAGAGTCATGCTTGCATCATGATGGGATACTCTTAAGAATACAAATCATATCTACTATTTGACCATGTCAAACGACATATCATTATCAGGAGAAACATGTTTTTTGATAATAAGTCTTCAGGAATTAATTTGTTGAATTCTTCCTCTGGTCTATCATAGGATGGTCCCCTTGACATCATTTCTAAAAATGAGCCACTTGTTCCTTTCTTCAACATTTCAATCGAGTAGTCAAACCTTGTTCTTGAGTTGACCACATAATAGATTTTTGGGTCGACTATTTCTTGTTGAGAAAAAAGGTATGAATAACCTCACTCAAACATTTTCATATCTTGCTAGGATAAAACAAGATAGCTGGGAATGTTACCTAGAGTTTATAGCCTTAAAATCAAAACAATCACTTGATCCAAAAGAAATATATACAAGAGACCAAGGATGTTTTTATTTATTATATGTAATTGTGAGAAAATAAGAAAGTAAAAATATACATAAGTGTGTACATGGACACAGACACAAGGATAAAAAGAATATGAAAATATCATTTAAGATACACATGTGAGATGAAAATCAGCCATTTGATTTTTTTATATTGATTTCATTATCAGATACAAAGAAAAAATTCTCTTTACAAACCCTTGAGAGGGTGGGGACCAAATTCAAATTTATAAGTATCTAATGGGCACCATACCAAAAGAAACTGACAAAAAAAAAAATCGAAGCTAGAGAACTGGATCAACTTTCCATAAAACTATTATCACTTAACCCTTTAGAAACAAGATGCTAAAAGATATGATTCAGTTTTGAATTGTGTCGCCTTCAATAAGACCCTGCTTCTATCAGAAGTTCCTTCTTCTCTCTATTCTCCCCTTTTGTCTCTTCCTTTGATTGAGCTTTTATTCTTTTTCCAATAAGTTATGGTGGTTCAACTACCTTTCTTTTGTTAATCTTAGTTATCTTAACTAATAAGTTGAGACAAATAAATAATAATAAGTAAATAAGGGTCTATTTAAATAATAACTAAATAGGTGGGACCCCTTGTCACTCCAATTTTCATTTCTTTAATGATCATCAAAATATGAAACATAACACCCAAAAAATTAGTCAAATATTCGCCTTGTAACTCCCATCCTCATATAAATAGTCAAACATTTTAGTATCAAAATAAAACATGACTATTTCCCAAAAATAGAATTATATCCATGTTGTCCAAAACACTCTGTCTAAATATATCTTTGCTTTCTAAAACATTTTGTCATCATATCAATAAAATCTGTTCTAAAAAAATAACATTAAAAAGCATTAAAACCCATATTTGTTGTGAGAGGCAATCTGCCTTTTTTCACTGCTTCCTTCACTTGATCCCTTTACTAATGTATCTTGTGCAACAATTTGTGGTTGATTCAAATCTTGGGGGTGAATTTCACTGATGACATCAGAACAACTATCTTTAAGGATGAGATGAGAGGACACTGATTCAGAGGAGTCTTTGGAAGACTTCGAAGGATCAACCACTCCTTTTCCTTTATCTATTTCTAGCTCGGGAATGATAGTTTTGAGTCTCTTGCTTGCATGTGAGGATTGAATTGGCGAGGCAACACAATCAATTTGGGAGTTTGTGTTGAATGGCGGTGGAGAAGGGGGAAATGGTAATGATATTATAGGACAACCACAATGATGCACAATGGGCTGATGGAAGATTTATTTCTAGCCATCATTGACAGGTTGATATGGCTACATANGGGGGGGGGGGGGAACAAACACCATAAAAGTTTTGATGAGGTTGGAAAGGAGGTCTCTCAGGTCTAGGTTGCAGAATCCCTTGGCCAACTAAATTAAATAATCCAGCTTGGAAAAGTTGATTCAATTCTTGCAGATCAACATTAAAGTGAATTGAGAATCGTGGCCTTCTATGGCCCCTTTTCCAATTATTACCTTTGCCTTTGTTGGCACCTTTTCCACTGTTGCCCCTACTAAAAAAACTCATCCTGAAGAAATATTCTAATCAGAATATGATTTTTTTTTAACAATCCATTCATTAACACTCTACCTAAATAAAATCAAAATGTTGGCTCTATCATTCACAACAGAAGCATATGCAATCTGTCCATTAATATGATCCATCACATATTGAATTTAATAATCAATTGCAATTGAACATGGAATTACAGGGTCATTGGGAAAATGGGGGGATTTGTAATGAATGAAAAATGATAGCATGGATGGGAATGAAGAGATGGATATTGTTCCAGCAAAATGAAGAATCTTATTCTTATAAAAACCATGTCTCCATATCATCATTTCCAATTCAAGTCTTCATCCAATCCTGTTTAATCCTTACTTTTAAAAACTAAAATTCATAATAACAAAATAGGGGATAAATTAAATGTTATTGGGAAGATGGTGGGCACATAATGAGCAGAAAATGAGATAATGAACGGGAATGAGACAATTACTGTTCTATTACATGAAATAACATTTATTTACTTTAAAATCAACATTACCGTCATTTTCCAAAAAAAAACATTTGGCTCTCCACTGTTTATCAAGCCAATTGTTTCCGAACTAACATGACAAAACTCCCACCAAAAAAATCTCATTTGTGCCATAAACATTTTTAAAGCTTCAACATAAAATATCCATGACATGGCAACTCTTACTGCTCAATATCAAACTCAAGGGAAACCTCAAAACTGTCAAACTTTGTACGGTTCATTTTCCTTTTAAATTGGTGGAGTTTTTTGTGAACAAACGATTCTGGAATCAGTTATAAAATTCAGCACGACAAGTTGGGAAAAGAATGATAACCATCAACTATTCATTATAAAAACAATTACACCATAACCCAAAAATCATTGTTGCAAAATAAAACTAGGTTCGAAACCCCAATGTGGTCTTAGTAGTCGTTGTTTTATTAAATCCATACTAACTTCAAAGTCAATCAAGGTCTCTCATAGATAAATATCAAAGCGATCCATGATTTTGTGGGTCTGATCAATTTTTCAGTGGTTGGGTAAAAGCAATTAGACAAGATTTCGAAACTGGGTTTGGATTTATTACTTTCCCATTTGTATTAGATGGGAAAACAAAGACTCAAGAGGATAGAGTGGGTGTGCAGTGGGGTGTGGAATGCAAGCACAACCATAACAATTCCTTCCCACAACAAAATTTCAAAGTGACAACAAGACATAATACACATGCCTTCATAATCCTGCAAACAATGGGAATACTAATACGAAAGGACAACATATCCTCCAAGGTATGGGCATGAGGTGAGGGTGCAAAACAATAGTCACAAAACCCAACTATTCTTTTTCCTTCATAAAGAAAACCCTTTAAAATTAATCATGAAAAATGAGCAAAACCAAATTTATTTACCCATGGACTTTTTCCAACAACGATACCATAGTAATACTAGCATTTTCTCCAGGCGCAATACCACTATACGGTTCAACAAAAAAAATAGAATGTCGAATAATATTTTCACTTTGAATCGCTTAAATGCCAAAACGGAAGAAACCCATATCAAAATGCATTTTTACATGGCCAGAATGCTCACAAATAATCCACTGTAAACTTTGGAAAACAAACATATTCTGCATGCAAACTCTAAGAGCCAACAAGACGATTTTATCTAGAGCAGAGCCAATAATCCATGAATGAAGAGATAAAGGACACAAACCTGAAAGAAGAATGATAGAAAACTACAGAGCTTGATTATTTTCTGCCAAGGGTCGAGTACCACAGAGGCACTACTAACCAGAGCAACCAAAACAAGTGCGATAAGTATAGTCAAGGTGGTATCTTTGAGGTAGGGTAAGAACGACGTGCAGTAAATGCACGTTGCTTCCCATATTTTGAATTAAATTCATCAACCACAACCAACTCTCGAGTGCACTTAGCCTCCAAACATATGTCGATCACACTTTAGCTATTTGCCAATAAATTTCCAACATCAAAATTGGGTTGAAGGTTGATATATAGATCCATTCTATTATATTCACATCATATACTTAGTATCAAAATAGACATAACCCACATTATTTTCTAATGTATATTACCATACCATTCAATAATCAATTTCCCAAATATATCATAAGTTGCATGTAGCATGTACTTAGTATTTGAATAATATGTCAAAGTCTAGGTGTAGTAAGATTAAAATGCCTAGTGAAATAAACATTCCTTTCCCTTCAAATCAAATTGCTAACAAAACCATCATCCATGAATGAAAAATAGAACCAGGATATGATCTTTTCCTTTCATTTTCAAACCGTGAAATCTTTGTTGTAAGGTAATCATGAGAACATCTTGAAGATCGTAACAAGATAAACCATTTATCTTCCTTATTGTTGTTCTAAAGGGGTCCCACCTATTTAGTATTATTAATAAATATATAATTGCAATAATGCATTACAAGTCATTTGCAGGTAGGGATTTCATGTTGCGCTTTTTTAGGCGTAAAAAAACTGGCAACTCCATAGGGAAATCTACTTCCAGTATATTTAGAACTCAAAATGCTTGGTTTCGTAAACTTGTAGAAACATGTGATTGAAGATGTTCAAAAACTAGTTATGCAATAGGGGGGAAATAATGGCTTGAGGGAATTGATGGAAAGGGACTTCATGGAATAACATATGGAAAGTGATATGTATGAGGGGAATTGGTCCTGTATGCATAACAATCAATAAGAATCGTAATCGGAAATATTTATAACTTTCAAGGAGGATACTTCTTATATGCTCTTGAATCTCATAATGGAGGGAAGAAAGGGATATCAGAAGGTGGGAACAAATAAAAAACAACTATGCTACAACAGTGTTGAAAGAAAAAAATCTATTCCATCAGTGTTTCAAAAGGAGGACACTGTAACAATTGTGTACTAATTTATTCTTATTGATTAATAATACTTACAAAAAAGACATAATTATGGAAAAATTGATCCAGGCCTTACTTCCTATGATCATAAAAAAATAAAAGACAAAAATCAAAACCTAATAAACGAAAAAAATGAAAAACCAAAGGAAAGACACAAATATGTACACCAATCAAATTTACACAAAATAGAGTCAGTGATCAAGTTGGCATAACGTTTCAATTGGGAACCATTGGTACTGTAAAAAAACATTCGTTCATCCATGTCCTTAAGAAGATACGAATTTGTGCCAAGGATTGAAGTGATTTTGAAAGGACCTAGCCATATATTTTGGAACTTTGAATGCCTTCCTCTCTCAGCATGGGCCGGGTCCCATAGTAATACTTTTTCATATATTTTAAATTCAACAGTCTTTGCCCATTTTTTAAAATACTTCTTCATTGTTTGCTGCCTCCTTTTCATATTTTCCAAGTCAAAATTCCTTTATTCTTCCAGGGATAACAAAGTATTTATCCTTTGAGATACATTAGAAGAATTTAATTCTTCAGTCCATAACATTAAGCGTAAGGAAGAAAGCTCTAATTCAGTAAGCAGAATAGCCTCTTGGCCTATATGAGCTTAAAGGGGGTAAATCATGTACAAGCGTAAGGAAGAAATCTCTAATCCAGTAGGCAGAATAACCTCTTGGCCGTATATGAGATGAAAGGGGATAAATCCTGTACTTTCTTTAGTGGTTGTACAGTCTTCCCAAAGAGCGTAAGTTAGAAGTGTGTGCCACTAGAGAGGTTTGTCTTTTATAATTATCTTTATAATCCTAACCAGATTCTTATTAGTGGATTCCGCTTGTCCAATTACCTGAGGGTAATAAGCGGATGAAGTAAAATTTTTGACACCTAATTTAGCAGGAAATTGGGTCAATTTTGTAGAAATAAAGGTTGGACCATTGTCTGTAATGATTTCTAACGGAAGGCCAAATATGGAAAAAATATTGGACTCTAGAAAATAAATTACTTGATCATCTTGTGCATGTCTAAGAGGAACAACCTTAGTCCACTTAGTCAAGTAATCAATGGTTGTAAAACTGAAGATATGACCTACAGAGGATGGAGGATTGATTGGACCAATAAATTTTAAATCCCATTTAGAAAAATGGAAATCTAGAAGTACAGGTTGTAAAGGAATGGAAGAAAAATGTTCCTTACGAACGAATTTTTGGCATTTATCACAAGACCTCACGAACTTATAAGAATAAAAAAAAATAAAAAGCCAGTAATAACCATTTCTTATGATCTTAAAAGAAGTAGCTTTAGCATAGAAATGGCCACCAATATGAATGACAGATGTTGATGATCCATGGATTTCATGTAGTATTTTTTGTGCTTCATCAACATTTACACAACGGAGCAACAAACCACCAACAAATATTCTAAATAAGGAGTCTCCTAAAAAAATATACTTCGAAGATTCAAGGAAAAGTCTCCTCCTCTGATGAGGATAGAAATAGTTGTGTCACCTTTGATACTGCAAATAATACACTAGATTTTTATACCAAGGATGTTCAGATATAGAGAGATTTTGATTTTCAATATAAAATAACGTTTAAAGAGGGTTATCTTGGTCGTCAAATTATTCACTTGGTTCAGGATGCTGAGATAAGTGAAGAGTTAAGTCTCGTCCCTTGATTGTCTTAGAAGTCACGATTGTCAAATCATGCTCCTAAATTTTGGCAAGCCAATGTGCAAGTTTTCCTGAGAGGTAAGTTTGTGAAAGTAGAAAATTGACAGCAAGCAAAGGGACTTTTACCTGCGTATGTTTGCCCAAAATAAAATGGAGACATTTTTCTATAGCTTTAACAAGAGAAAAAGCGTGTTTCTTAATATAAGATTATTTGATCTCATCATATGATAGACTTTGAATCATGTAAGCTACATGTTTTCATTGTTTTGGTCATCACATTGTAAGATGATAACAAATATTACCTCCTCAGTGGCATTGGTGTATATGATAAAGTCTTTCTATAAATTTGGTTTCCCCAAAACCGATGCTGAAATGATCTCCTTATTAATCCTAAGGAAATCATTTTTGAAATCATCTATCCAAGAAAAGGAACAATCTTTCTTCAAAAGATTATGGATTGGTTTAACCATGACAACAAAATCAGGAACAAATCTACGAATAAAATTAATAATACCCATGAAATCTTGAACTTCTTTCTTGGAGGTGGGGGCAGGGAGGTTTAGAATGGAAGTAATCCTCTCAAGATCTATACTTATCCCTGAATTAGAAACAATGTGACTGAGAAGATTAACCTTCGTGAAATCGAAAATATATTTGGAAGGATTTAAAGAAACACCAAATTTTCTGTAGAGCATGAGAACTTTTCTAAGATGACCGAAATGATCCAACCACTTTTTAGAATAAACAGACAAATCTTTAAGATAAAATTGGATAATCTTACTGATTAGATCTTGAAAAGATATCTACATAGCTCTTTGAAAAGTTGCACCTGCATTAGATAATACAAAAGGCATACATTTATAAGCAAATGTGCCCCAACTTGTGGTGAATGTGGTTTTATATCTATCGGTCCTTTTACCTTGATTTGATTATATCCAGAAAAATTGTCATGTAAGGACATCATTTGAGATCTTGCGACCTATTGTAAAATCATCTCCATATTAGGAAGAAGTAAATGGTCTTTTACACTTGCCCTATTTAATGCACAGAAATCAAGACATAATATGACATGACCGGTAGTTTTCCAAACATGGACCAAATTTGAAACCCATTCAGAATACTTAACTAGAAAGATTATATGAGATTTCAACATTTTTTCCAATTCTTTCCTAATGGTAGCTTCAAGCACAGGATTAACAAGTCTTTTCCTTTGCCTAACTAGTTTTTCCCCTTCCTTGATAGGAATGGCATGCTTTATGAGAGTAGGATCAAAACCAAAAAGATCCTCGTATGACCAGGAAAAAACATCTTGAAACTCACGGAGTAATTATGTGAATTCTCTTCATCAGAACATTGGGCACCTATTTTAATGATATTTGGAGATTCAGATGCCCCAATATTCAAGGAAATGGTAACACCAACTTTCCTTTTTGATTCCTCTTCCTTTTGTGTTTCTTTGTTTCCTACATCACTTGATGAGAATGAACTCTCGAGAGGAGTCAAGCCTTTAGGAAACTTTTCGTCCTCAACAGAGATTATTTCCTTGGGATTAAAAGGTTCATTATGTATGAAAGCACAAATTCCTTCATCACTTGGGAAAACCTGCCATGATTCTATGTTATCGAGGAGGTGAGGACAATATAGAGATTGGAACGTACAATCAAGTCTTTTAGGTAAGAGCTTCTGAGTAGGAGAAGATGCAAAAACATCTAATCTATTAGCCATTGAATTAAGTTCCCTTTTAACATTAGTGATGTTAAATGATAATGAATTTGAAATCAACATCCAAACAACTTGGGTATAAAATTTAAGTAACTTATTGTTTGGTATATAAATCTTTTGTACAAGATTCACAACAAGTTCAGAACCACAAAAAACTGTAAGGTAGCCACAACCAAGATTATATGCATTTTCAATGCCCAACAATAAGGCTTCAAACTTAGCAACATTGTTTGTACAAGCAAATTCCAACCTATAAGAGAAATTGTGAATTTTTCCTATAGGAGAATATAGAATGATGTTGTCCCCATTACCTTCGTATGGACATGAGACATCAAAACGCATGTGCCACATGCCATCATGAAAATCAGTTGGTTCAAGTATAGTGTCACCTTCATTAGTAAAGATAGAGTACACCCCCAAATCTTCTTCGAGATAATTTACATTGGGTTGGGGAACACTCTCTATATAGGGTGGAATTCTTCCTTCCCTAAGAACTATAATGTTCTTTCTATTTCTAGGGACAGATAAATGTGTACCATCAAGTGAATGGTATCCACCAGTTAATGCTTTCCAGTCCCTTCCCAAAATAATTGAGTAGTTACTCACAAACATATCAATCACTTGGGTATTGAGAGTTATTCTTATCTCGAGATGCACACACAAAACTAAGGTTACATATTTTATCTCACCTATAGTTGATTGCTGCAGATTATTATAAGAGAGCATGCTTCTAAAATTTTCGTTAGTGCAAGATAAGCCAAACTCTTCCATGATGATTTTAGACATCAAAGTTGGACCGGACCCACCATCAATTAGGAAACAATGAGATATTTTATCCATGATTTTTACTGAGATGTAGAAAGGAGAATTTTTTACAGGATTCCTAATGTTATTTACACCTATTCTATTTACAGTTGAATCTTCTTCCTTTGACTCTTCAAACAAATTGGCTATGGTAGAAATATTACCTTCCATAAAGTCCTTAAGATGTTTTTGTTTTTTGGGATGAAAACCATGTCCAAAAGGGTACCATCTGCTTTGATATTAGCCAATTGGTAAAGGATATTATACTTGGAAGAAAGAAGAAGAGAAGATACTCCTTGACTGCTTGAGGTTCTGACAACTTGTGTATCAATACTTTGAGAATATGAACTTGGGGCAAAAAAAGTGCGGGGAGAATAAAATTTGTTCTTGGAAATGTAAGATTTATTTATGGTATTTACTACCATAACATCATCTGGTTTATCCCAATCTAAAATAGCGATAGTGGTATCAGGCCTTTTTCCAAAAATCTTATCTCTAGCATTTCTTTTAACTTTGCATGTATTTTCATCATGATTTTCTTCACCAAAGTTACACCAAGTGCAAGTCATTATGGCCTTTGGATGAAAAGTTCTTTCATTAGTATTTCTAAAAGGCGATAGGGAAGAAGAAGCCCCTGGGGAAGAGGAAGAAGAAATTACTTTTTGTTTGTAGGCTATCATCCTATTATTCATATCTTGCATGAGTTGTAGAATCACAGACATATCTATTTGCTTGACCAAGTATCCCTTAAGAATATCTGTTATTTCAAGTTTCTCTTCATATTCTAGGCAAGCCTAAAGGGAGGAACCGAGATTGTCAATATCCTTTTCTTCAAGTCTATGATGATAAGGAGAAGGTAAAGCATTATAATAATGCATGAAAGTAGCTCGATTTTGAGGACAAATTAATTAAGTGATTTGATTATATATCTTGGTGAAATGAAGTTTAAAAAATGTAATAGTTTCACCATCCTTATAAGAAATATTGTTGTATTCCCTTAATTGATCACATGAACTCTTGTTCTTTCCATAATTGGATTTGAACCAATAAACCAATTCTTCCTAAGTTGAAAGGATCTTGGGCGAGAGATAAAAAAAATTTGCTGCAACTTTCCCTTAGAGAGAATTGACAAATAAATTGATGAAAGTGACATTATCGTTAGTGTTGTAGGAAAATCTGCCTGCGGACAAGTAGATCGACCTCTAAGGCTTGACCTTAACCCTAGACAGAAAAGTGCTTATCATGGACACTGAATTTCTTTCGAATCTATCTAAGCCTAATGCATGAGAAGGAAGAGTAACAGAAGTACCTTTTAACCGGCGTTCGTCCCTGCACGCTCCGAGTTGCGCTCCAATCCTTTGCTCCTCGTTGATGTCTGTGGACAAATCAAGATACGACCACTTCCTACTCTATTGACATTAGCTTGAAAACAGATCTATCACTGAATGATAAGTTCATGTAG